>UCOH01006738.1:0-11134 GCA_900474275.1 Synergus japonicus
TATATATATAAATATAATATATATAATCCTCAAAAAATCTAAATGAAATATATTTTATATGAATGTATATAATTCTGATTTACAGACAAGGAAGTGACGAACGTAAATGCTGCTGTCAAAGGAATAATAAATGGAATGCCAATTCCCTATCCAGTTCCAAATGCGGACGGATGTAAAGTTTTACAATGTCCTCTTGAGAAGGGTGGACCGTATTCTTACACAGCAACTTTACCAGTAAGCCACCTGTATCCAAAGGTATGATAATATTTATTTATAAAAACGGTTTATTTATCATTAAACAAATTTCAGCACTATTGATAAATTTAATCCTTATCTTACAGATTGTTGTAACAGTTCAGTGGGCTCTCGAAAATGAGAACAAAGAAGTTATAGCTTGCGTTCGAATCCCAGCAAAAATTGAATAATTTCGCTGGTAAAGAAAAAATTTTACTCTTAATTTAAATTTAGATAGATTTTACAAATGCTACTGTTAAAATGTATTAAAGTCCCAGTAATAAGTGTTTTTTCCACGAAAGATTTTATTTCATTGTCATAAAATTTTTATGCAGACATTTAAAGAAACTTAAGGGTGTTGAAGCCAAGATTTAATCTAAAAATTCAACTCCTTCATTGAATTTTGAAGTTAGATTTTGAATTCTTCTTTTTACGCAAAAAGTATCAAAATTAAATGTTTTTTCGCTCTGTACGCAGTCTTATATTTGAAAAATGATTAGTGCTACAGAGCGAAAAGATATTTATCTATAATTTTCATTGAGTAAAATGGAGAATGGAATTTTGAGTTTTACACTTGGATCCTTCGCCCTTAAGCGCACATAAAATTCATAAATATTAAGTATGTATATAAATAAAGAAAAATAATTCTAATGGACGTATGAAACGGTGTAGTAAACTAAATAATACGTTGGATCTGACGTAAGAAACTGGCGTTGTTTCCTTCGTCGTTTCTTACGTCAGAATTTTAAATTTATTTGGAATAGTTTCAACTAGTTGGGTCAAATTTTTTACTAAAATTCTCTTCGTTTTGAAAGAAATAAAATTTTCACTAATTTATACAAGAATGTATATTTATTTTTTATGTTTTCCCCGCACATACATGTACTTGTTATTGTTTGAAAATATATTTAAAAACATTTTATTCTTTGAAAATGTTTTTTTTACAAGATAAAAAAAGACCATATGTAGAACGTTATCTTTTTCAGTTGTGTGGGTTTCAGTAATGAATTTGTTGTCATTATTAATGAGTGTTTTACTCTTGAATGAACAACATGTTTCGAATTCTTTTGACAACAATATTTTTTACATTAGCCTTAGCTAGTTCACCTCCACCATTACAAGAATGTGGTAAGTTTAGAAAATTTATTTAATTTCTGAAATGAAATGCAAATTTAAGTTAAAAATTGAGGAGTGAAAATAAAAATGATTCTAGTTTTAGAAAATTATATCGATGTTCAGGTGGATGAATATAAAAATGTTTGTTTTTTTAAAGATAGAAATTTAACTGTTCCTACGAATATCCTTATTGTTTTCTTTTTTTTTTCATTAAATATCCGTTTTTCATAACATTTCATAACAGTAGTCATTTAGATTCTTTCAAATTTATAAAAAAGTTTTTTGGAGAAAATCTACTGCAGTTTTGTGATCCAATATTGTATATTTTTTAAAAACTTATAATTACAGAATCTACAGTAGGGCGTGTTGTAAATGCTACAGTGACAGGATGTAAATTTAAAAATAAAAGGTATTATTTAGAAAATGGCGTTAAAGCTGGCATTGAAATCTATTTCGAGCTCGGTATGTTAATATAATTTAAACTCGGTATGCTTACGTGTATGTGAATCAATAAAAATAAGGAAAATTGTCGTATGTTTAATAATTAGATAAGAAACATCGTAAATAGTAATTAACATCACACACTTTTTGTAGACAAGGAAGTGCAGCACTTCAAAGCAGTTGCCAAAGGAAAAATTGGTGGAATAGAAATACCCTATCCATTACCAAATTCAGATGGTTGTTCAAATTTAAAATGTCCCCTTAAGAAAGGTGGACCGTACTTTTACCAGTACACATTGTCCTTGCCCGAAGGTCTCCAACTTCCTAAGGTACAATAGTAATTAAATTAAAAATTTTAACGATCAAAGCAATATATTTCTGTGTATACTTGACAATATTTATTTTATATATAGATGGCACTTAATGTGAAAATTGAACTCCAAGATAAGAATAAGGATGTTATTTCTTGCGTTTTCATTCCGGTAAAAATTAAATAATTTAGGTATGTAATGAAGAAAAATTAACACTTTTGAAAATTTGAACTTGCTTATATTTTACTTATATTTAAATATCACTGTTACAATATTATGTGATCACAGAGTCATGTGTTTTATTAAGAAAATTTGAAAAATTCTGTCCGTGTGAAACCGTTATTTCGAAGCTCGTGATGATTGCTCATAAAGGCTTTAAATAACTATCACGTTTCTTAATAATTCGTAAAGATTTTAAAACCTACGAAACGATTTGCTTCTTATTTTAAACTTGAAAATCTCGCGTCTATCTTTACAAGTAATAACGGCTACAAAAACAACTTAAATTCTTAATAAAAAAGAAATAACGAGGCAATCATTATTTTCTTCGATGTTCAGAGAAAGTAGCTCTAATAGTCGGAGGTTATTTGCGCAGAAATACTAGTGTATTATTTAAAAGTCTAAAAGTACATCGAATTTTAGGGAAGCTTTCTCAAGTACGAGGTTAATTCGTGTTGTGGCGCTAGAGTAGTTTATCCATTTTTTTCGATATAAATTCCTAAACTGTACACTAAGCATTTTAACTAAATAGTATTGCGTCTTATCCGTCGTTAAAGAAATATGTATTCTCGCCATAATTCGGTTAAAACTCCTTGAATTAAAATCGATATGACTGAGTATTTCGAACTTTGCAACCTCAGTACAAAAACAAAGTAATAAATAAAAACAGTAATAACTAGTGGTGTAGTACCGAGAAGGTATAAAAAAAAAACTTTTATAACATAGAATACTATTTTAAGACGTAAGATAAAATTATTTATAGAGTTCAATAAAAAAAACACGTATGTGAAACACTAGAAAAATAGAGAATATTGGAAAATTAAAAAGTTAAACATATTGAAAAGATAAAGACAAACACATTGTTTCGAAATTTTACTGCCTCATCGAATTTTCTGGACGTAGAATTTCTTTGATGTCAGTCACATCGGTTGGAACCACAAGAGAAATGTACATGAAACTATCTAAAATCAGTTTGTTTAATCTAGGAATAGTCTTTTGGTAACTTTGGTATTAATCTGGTGTGTATCAACTATCCATTGCTTCGTCAAGTTGATGGAAGGACCTTTTGCTTCTCTGAGTCATCGAGCTTTGCTGACCGTTCTTTAAGGTTTTCTGTGCTTGGTAGATTGGTTCGTATTCTCTCAGTTGAGCAAGAAACCCTGCATTTGGACTTATGCATAATCTTCTGTGTCGGACTAACGAGAAGGCTTTCCTGCAAAGAAATAAATTTAATTAGTAAGTCTGGTATTAAAATCAACTAACTGTAGCCTTTCTCATTTGTTTTCTTTAAAGAATTTTGAGATTAGCTTACGCTGGTGTCAGACCGTAAGTCTCCATAACATAAGCAAGAACTAAAGCTGCTGATCTGGATATTCCTGAATTGCCATGCACTAAAACTTGTCCACCGGATTTGAGGCCATCATCTATAAATGCTCTCACTTTTTGAAAGTGTTGTATTATATTTTCTGTTGCAGAGTCAGCGATGTTCAACACTAGATACCTGCAAGTTAGAAATAAGTTTTTTAGGTAAATTATTACGTAGATAAGTTTTGTTTATTCTAAATAATAGGTGAAAGAGTTTAACTTACTTGAATTTATCTGGAAAGTTTGGTTTTATAAAGTTAGATTCTATATCTTGACGAACACATACAATGTGCGTTATACCGCAGTCTATTAAAGATGGTAGGTTTGCGCGACTCGCTGAACTGTAGGGTCCGAGGTACAATCCTGGAATCACTTCCTGTAAATGAAAATTAATTCATCTTTAATTCTATCTTAAAAAAGTGGTGTCAAAAAATGTCTCCAAAATCTTGCATACATTGTTGTTGCAAACCTGATTGGTTTTTGAATGACTTGAAGTTGAAAGAAGAAAAACAAACTAATGGTGCAAAAAAATGTCAGGAATACCTTCGAAATACGTTAAAAATCGTTAAAATTTCTTAAAACTCTCAAAAACCACTTGAAATCGCTTAAAAATCCACAAAAACGATTAAAATCATAAATGTTTTGAAATCCAAGTTAAAACTCGTAAAAAGCTCTTCAGATCTTAATGCACATGAAATCTTTACGTATTTTAAGAAATTTTAAAAAGATTTTAAAAATCTTAAGAAATTTTGATTTTTAAAGGAATTTTAATGTTTCTCATGGAGTTTTAAAGGTATTCACGAGATTTTTTATTGTATTTGCTTCCTCATAGAGGAAGCTTTGTAATGGTGACAAAATCCAGTTTCCTAAAAAAGGTTTTTTTGAATATATTTTAAAAGCAATATATCTAATATGATGATCTGAAAAAATGTCCGGATGTATGTATGTATGTATGTATGTGTGTCACGATCCAGAAATTTAATTCTTGAAAACGCGTAAAGATAAATTGATGAAATTTTGCATAGTTAGTCCACTATATACCTAGTTGAATTTCTTACAATGGTTTAAGAAAATATTTTATTTTACAAGTTTTATGAACTTTTATACTTTTCGTAAAATTCATTTTTCCACTATAATTTCTCAAATATTGAAAATTTAAAGCTAGTGCAAGGGAAATGAAGATTCCTTTCATCGAGACGAATGGATTGACCTATATGATTAATGCATTTCATTAAAAAATGAGGAAGTTATGTTTATTTATAATTTTGAAAGTTAATATGCTTTATGTCGAGACGAATCCAGTGACCTGTATGATGAATTCATTTAAGTGAAAAATAAGAAAGTTATGGTTAATTGTATTTTTTAAAAAGTAATTTTTCGACTATAATTTCTGAAATAATTAAAATTTAAAGCTGATGTACAGGAGATGAAGATTCTTTGTGTCTAGACGAATCGATTCACCTAAAAGATTAATGCATTTTATAAAAAAATAAGCAAGTTATGCTTTATTGAAATTTTCGAAAATGAATTTTTTGAATATAAAGTCTCAAGTAATCAAAATTTAATGCTGATGTAAAGAATGCTTAATGCTTCCTCTATGAGGAAGCAAATCATATTTGCTTACAGGAAGCAAAGTGCTCAGTGAATGAGAACAAAAGTTGATACATCTTGACAGCTAGTTTTTACAAATTTTGTGGAATTTTAGGGAACTTTGAAAAAAATAAAAAATAAAAAATTTTTTATATATTTTAAGGGATTTTAAAGTTTTTCGTTACATTATAAAGGATTTTAAGAAACTTGGAAGAAATTTTAAGGATTTATAAATATTTTCGTGGAATTTTAAAGTCTTGTAAGAATTTTCAGTAATTTTAAAAGATTTTATGAAGTTTCTATGAATTTAAAGGGAAGTTTAGGGAATTCAAGGAATTTTAAAGTTCCTTGTGGAATTTTAAAAGATTTTACAAATTTTTTAAGATTTTCTTTTGATTCAACAAAATTTCATTGATTTTGTAATGACTTGTAGTTGTAAGAAAAGAAAGAAATGTTGGTCTGCTAGTATAATTTAAAAGTTAACTTTGCACAATTTTGAATTAGAATTTTATTTAATTATTTAATTATAATTTACTTGCATGCTCCTTCTCATTGAGTAGCACCATTCTTTAGGATTGTCGAACTCTGGTGGAAACACTGGATAATGTTCTGAACTATTTTTATCGGCATTTTGCTGCAATTGAAAGAAAACATACCTATTAATTCATTTAATTTCTTCAACTTTAGAATATCACTTTAATATTTTATGTAGACTATTCATTAACTATTACAGAAGTACAAAAATTTGAATTGCACTTACTCAAAAGTTAAACATATTTGTTTTGAAATGATATTATATTATATAAATATGTGATATTTTAACCATATTGCAATTTATTGTTATAGTTACTTATCAAAGCGACGTATAGGTATTTTCTATAATGATTCTAATTTCTGGGATTAATTTTTTATTAAATAACTAATTTTTACAGTAAACGTATGCAAACTGTAAATGATCTAAACATAAAAGTTTTAGTCTTAATTTGCAAGAAATACTTTATTTTGATTTTTCAGCCATTTTGATTAAATGAGCGTGGTTACACTGACAAGACTTTAAGCGCGGCATTGTGTGGTTTATGACACATTTACCGTCGGTGTAAATTCGCTCAATGCATCAATTTCTGTTTATACAGTTTCACTTTCACAAATATGTTGACCCGGTATAACTTTGTCATTTTCTTTCAAGATATATTATTAAATTTACTATTCTCTGAGGACATGTAAATAGTGAAGAAAACAATTATAATAGCTCACATGATTTGAATTAATGATGAGATGGGGACAAAAGAAATTTAATAACAGTTGACTTATTTTCCTTGAGATTTTCAGTGAAGAATGAATGTCTTTAAAGTTTATTACTCTAAATATGAATAAGTCCGCAATAATTAAACGGAATGGATCATTTACTGTAATTATTAAGAAAAATAGAAGAAAATTCAGGTCCATCATATAATCTAAATAAAATTAAACAAACACGTTGTTTGACAAGTTGCACTCAGCTTATCTTCTATACTAACCTTGTGACAATGATTCCCGTTATTTTGTAAGGATAGCATGCCGAGAATTTTGTTGCAAATATATTCTAAAAGAGTAACAATTTTCTTTGGACCAAAGAAATAAAACGTTTTGCACCTTTTACAACAAAATCGAAAATCTCTAAAATCAACACACAGTCGTAATTTTTGACGTGGCGGCCATTTGCAATTTGTAATTAGCGATCGCAGCGCTATCACCGGCGCGTTTCGAAACCTCTTTTGTTGTCGCGAAAAAATTTCAAATTGCTTTACAAAATAATGACAGTATATATAGTAAGTTTTTAATTTTTAATTTTTAAAAAGAATCGTAAAATAATATATATGTTTTTATTTTTGTACATTAAATCTGTTTATGTTTACAGGTGAAAAATTTGTTAAAGTTGGGAAATTTTATTAAAAGGTCCAATAAAATTGTCGGACTTAGAGTTCTTAAATTCTCGAGAACTTAAATCCAGGTTATATGGCCGAGAATATGACAGAATTTATGAGAATTTATTTATAACCGACTAAGAACTCTTGTCGGACTTGAAAGAAAAATTGTTTTGTGGCGGATTAGTCAAGAAATTAAGCCTTTATAAATACTTACACTTAAAAAAATGCTCCTCATGACAGGTGACATTTCTTCAATATGGTGCAAGTATAATTTTAATACCATATATTGACTGTTTTTGATTGATTCAATTATTCCTCTGATATTTATACTAACCTTCATTAAAATTTAAAATTACTTATTTTTTAAAATTGTCAAAACAAATATTAATAATTGAAAGTATTTCGACTATTTGAAGATATTTGATATTTTTATTTTCTCTTGTATTGTAGGTCAAAATAGCCTTTCTTTACGAAATCCATTAAACATTAATTTATCTATGAACAATAATTCAAATTTAAATGTGTTGTCAATAATTTTAAGAAATAAGTATGCGGTACAATATGTTTTAGAGCCATTAATAATAAATATCTTCATGACAGTATAAATTTTAATTTTATTATGACAGTGTAGTAAATTTATCTATTGCTATCAATTTTTAAGATCTGACCTATTTTTCTTGTTCCTATGTCAGAAAAAAAAATTCATTACTGCAATCCATTTTCTGCATATTATTTTATTTATTTATTACTAGTTCAATATTCAATTGAATCTAGTTGCAATTATATTGGTTTTCAAAGTAATAAAAAATAATTAATATAAAAGTAATATTTAAATTATGCGCGCGCTTTCATTCGTTTATATACCTTTATTTAAATTTCTTAATGTTCTATCGATCTTAAGGCCATGTCAGACTTACCCGATCCCTACCTTACCGACATTTTTTTGTCTGCAACGTTACGTCTACATTTATTGAGATATCAAATTGAAAATTTCTAAAATTCATGCCCAAGCATTAAGGTACGTTTATCTGGTTTTAAATTTTTGTAAAAATAAAAACAAATTTTTTTATAAATGTCAATATTTATGACTAGATAAACGTACATTAATGCTTTAGCATCAATTTTAGAAATTTTCAACTTGATATCTCAATAAATGTAGACGTAACGTTGCAGACAAAAAAATGTCTGTAAGGTAGGGACCGGGTAAGTCTGACATGGCCTGAAATTAATTTTTTTTTTCAAATTTTCAAAATGCTCTAACTTTTTTAATTTTCATCAAAAATGGCTGGCCAACGAACTCGGCCTTCATTTTAAGACACTAAATGAGTATACCAAAGGCCAATCCAATCGGTTAATTCCTTCGAAAGTAATCGCGAACGAAAGATAAAAATCTACACACACACACACACTATACATTTTCTCTGATGAGAATGTAAATAAAATTAATATTGATATTAAAAACTAATTAATATTAAAGTATACAAATTTAATTAATCTTAAAATTAATATTAATAAGTCTAAAAGAGAATTTAGGTGTTGGAAAAAGAACCTTTTAAAATTCTATTATCCTATAGATTATTTTTTATTTGCCAACGTTGGTGTTAACAAATAATAGCAAAATTTTAACAGTTCACACTTTTCGCATTAATTCTTGAATTTTATTTTACGACATAATTATTAATGCTAATTCATGGCAATATTATTATACCTTGTCCCACTTCCATAAAATACATTTTCAAGCTGAAAAGGGAGACGAAAAAGGTTTATTGCTTTTTTATTTATAACCGACATAGATTTTTTGTGAGGATTTTGTATTTATTTTATGAACCAGTAAAGTTATAAAATCAATTACATATTTTATTATTTTTACAGCAAAACATTCAACATAGGGTCAATGGGATCATTACTGCTTTGAGCCTGTGTGGAACATTCTTATCTAGTTAAAAACTTATAAGCTACTTGTTTCCGCAGGTATTAACTTTTCAGTTAGATGTTATTAGCAGTCTGAGATCCCTTTCTAAAAATAATTGGTGTTCTGAAAATCGCATTGTCATATAACGACCCACTCTACATTATTGAACACCGTTGTGCAACGTTTATGTTTTCAGTTGTACGTTTTCCTTCTGCATGAATTAAAAAACCGATCTCAAAATGTAATTTATGCAGATTATTTTTTTCGAATATTTTTTATTGCAATTTTAATTCTATGTGTGATCTGAAAACTTATTAATGTAAATTGGAGGTTTCATTGACAGATAATTATATTGATAATAGAGATTGAGTTTGTTTCTCTTCAGTCGTATTTACACAGCCTTTGAAATCCTTTTAGATTTTACTATTATAAATCTTTTGAAATTTAGAAAATCTTTTGAATTTCGTAAAAATCACTTGAAACTCGTCAAATTCCATAAAATCCCTCGCAATTCTTATAAATCTGTTACAATATCTTAAAATTCCTCGAAATGCCAGAACCTCATTTAAAATTGCTAAAAACCCCTTAAAATTCATACAAACCTTTTGAAATTCCTTAAAATTTCACGAAAATTTAGGAAAATTTTATGTTAGAAAATTTTAGAAATTACTTAAATTCTTTGAAATCTTTTAAAATTCGTAGAAATTTCTTAAAATTCCTGATAATTTTAAAACAATAAAATTCCATGAAATTTCTTAAAATTTTAAAAAATCTTTTTTTAAAATTCTAAAACTATTTTTGAGAAACCTCTTGAAATTCCTCTCTAAAAATGTCTTGAAAATCTCGCATATATTATATAGTTATAAATCTGATTTCACAAAAAGCCTTTTTAAATTTTATTACAATTTCTAAAAATCTCTTGAAATTCCATAAAAATCTTCAAAATCATAAATTTTTTGAAATCCCTGTTAAAAATGAAAATTTCTAAAAAAATTGCTAGAAACCTCTTTAAATTCCTTAAAATTTAAAAACATTTAGAATTCCTTAAAATCTCTTTAAATTATTTAAAATATTTTAAAATTGTGTGAATTGATTTTTGTAAAAAACACTTGAAAGTCGTTAAAATATCTTAAACTTTCTAGAAATATTTTTAAAATCTTAAAAAAATTATGTGAATGTTATAAAAGTCGCTTAAAAATTGTCCAATTCGTTGTAAATTTCTTAAAATCTCTTAACATTCTTAGATATCTCTTGAAATTCCTTAAAATTCCACAAAAATCTTCAAAATCATGAATCTTTTTAAATCCCTGTTAAAATTTATAATAATCTCTAAAAAAATTCCTAGAAACCTCTTGAAATTTTTAAAAATTCCTAAATCTCAAAAAATTCCACCAAATACATACAAATTCCACAATATCTTTGAAAAATCGTAAAAATTTCGACAAATTCCATAAAATCCCTCGCAATTCTTAGAAATGTTAAAATATCTTAAAATTCCTCAAAAATTCCAGAACAAAATTTTAACCCCTTAACACACTTACATACCTTCTTAAATTCCTTAAAATTTCATAAAAACCTTAGAAAGCACTTAAATTCATGAAAATCTTTTAAAATTGCATGAATTCCTTTAAAATTTCACGAAATCTTTTTAAAATCCTAAAAATCTCTTAAAAATCGTCAAATTCCCTTTAAATTCTTAGAAATCTCTTGAAATCTTTTTAAATCATTATAAACCTGAAATAATTCCACCAAATAGTTAGAGTTTTCATTGATGGAGAGATAGATGTATTTTGTATAAGCATGCCAGATTACGTATTTGATTCTATTAAAATTAGTGCGGCTTTCCCATACATATATATTGATAATAGAGATCGATCTTGTTTCCCTTCAGTCGCATTTACACATTCATTGCGAAATATCCTTTCAATTTTTGCATTTTGTGTCTAGACTCCATGAACATATGTTTTTGTTTAACGTGATTGTGTAGATTCAGTCACTTGCATTAAACTTCATATATATATATATATATATATATATAT
>UCOH01006739.1:0-10196 GCA_900474275.1 Synergus japonicus
CTGTATAGAGAATTTTATTCAGGAATTTCACAAGCTTTTTAGGATTTTAAAAAGATTTTGTAGAATTTACAAAGATTTCGAAGGTTTTCGTCAAATTTTAAGGGTTTTCAAAAAATATATCTAATTTATAAAAGATTTTTTAATGTTTTTAAGGATTTCATAGAATTTGATGAAATCTTTAATGATTTTAAGAGATTTTAAGAGTTGAAACATTTCTAGAGGTTGCTAGAAATTTTTAGAGATTTTCACTAATTTTAACATGGATTTCAAGAGATTAATGATTTTGAAGGTTTTTATATGTATTTTTAATGATTTTAAAGTGAATTTTAAGAAATTCAAGAGATTTTTAGAATATTAAAACGATTTTGTAGAATTTTATGGGATTTTAGGATATTTCGTCGCATTTTAAGGGATTTTAAAAGCTTTGTAAGAGTTTTATGAGATTTTAAGGAATTTGAAATATTATCCTAAAATTTTAAAGAATTGTATGAGATTTCTAATAATTTTAGGTGATTTCGAGAGATTTTTCTGATATTTAAATGATTTCGTAATATTTTTAAGGATTTCATGGAATTTGATGAAATCTTTAATGATTTTAAGAGATTTAGAGAGTTAAAACATTTCCACAGTTTGCTAGAAATGTTTACAGATTTTCACGAATTTTATGCGATTTCACAAGTTGTCAAAGGTTTCTAGGAATTTTTAAAGATTTTTTACGAAGTTTAACATAGATTTTAAGAGATTAGAGATTATATAAAATATAATAAATTATATAATATTTAAAAAGAAGATAAATGCATACAAATACATACAAATTATGCTTATAAGGTAACAAACTAGCATAAGAATCTGCTTTCTTTTCAACAGAAAATAGGATATTCCTACCTAATTTGATAAAAGAAACAATAAAACGTTTTCCGAGTAGTGAAAGAAAATAAGAATCCCCATACTTATACCTATTTTTTAATTAAATTTTTAATATTCTCCCTGGCTTTAGACAAGGGAAAATGAGCTTTCGAGAGCATTTCCGTTCGTCTGCTTTAAACAAAGAAGGAAACGAGAAAGATCGAGAATACGAGATCAGGAAAGAAAAGAATGTACGAAAGAAAATCGTCGGATGGTAAAAGAGTGGCAGAGGGTTATCCGCGGTAAGAACGTCAGAAGTGTTTATCCTTGAGATTGGACGTCCCCAGGAGCCATCTTCGTAATCCCCTCGTGGCAATCTCGTAATCCTTCGTATAACTTGCCTTTTTTCCTCCATATCAAGACGTAGCCTGGCGAGTATGAGAGTGCCAGTACTCTTGTGTGGGATTCAGGGCCATTGTGTGTCCGAGACAATATTTTTCATTCATTTTCCGTCTCGCACTCCTGTTCAACAACATTTTCCACTGTTCCTCTTCCCAGAACATACCATTGGAAACCGAAGTTCTTTGAAATCAATGAAATCGCATATTGAAAGCTAGATATCTCCCGGAATCAATTTCTTTTCATCTGATTCAAGAAATTGGGTTCATCCTTTTATAGACTGTAGACGAGATCAAAGCAATGTGGGTAAAACACTCACTGAAACATCAACGATTCCTATGAATAAATGCAGTAAGGACACTTGATTTCAAGCAATTTGAAAGCATCGGAAATAATAGAGTATATTTAAAGAATTCAAGTTCTATACCTTCTAAGAAAGTAAACAATATTGACTGATTTATTTTTATCTATCATAAATAACCTGAGAAACTATCGGACTTGTTTTGTTAAGTTGAGAGTATATAATAAACGATAGGATTATTTTTTTCATATCGATGCATCTATATGTATTCCAGGAAGTCACAGTTTCAACCCCTGCTTATAAAGACACGTTCTCTAGTTCCGTGTTAGTTTCTTGAAAGGTCGCATTATCGATTGACATGATTATTTTCCCTACGGTCACCGGCACAGAATAATTAGATTATTACATACTATTATTATTATTATTATTATTATTATTATTATTATTATTATTATTATTATTATTATTACATTGATGTTATTGTCTAATTTGCAAGTTAGAGACAAATGGAAAATGGAGTCATCATCTTTTATTGTACTTTGGCTAGATTCCCTAATTTACTTTTTCTCCTGAATTGCCACATTTGTCCCTATGATCAACACAAAACCAGTTTCGCCAAATCAAGAATCTCCTCAAGATCAAAAAATTTGAGTTCCATAGATCTGATCTGCAGAATTATCGAATAGAAATCTAAAATGCTGCTGCAGGGCCCAACCTATTTTTCGTCTCCAGCCCAAGTAACATCCTTCAGAGAAGATTTCCTGGTTGACTAGGAGGAGATAAGAAAGAGCTGGTTTATTGTCTTAACATAGTAAAGTCACATCACCTTCCCCAAGAGAGGACACAATCAAAAAATTTCTGAAAGAAATTTCTTAAGAACTTTTATATCCTTCCTTCTGAGTTCCGCTCTCATTTCTATATTGTCACTTATTGTCGATAGAAACGTGCGGCTCTTTAGGCTGGACTTAAACCCGTTTACAAGAAAACTTGCTTAAACCGTCGACGAAAATGACAGAAAAAAAAGAAGGCTAACTCGCTTCCGGCAAGAAGCAGAATGATTTTTATTGTATTTCCTGGCTTGTCGGTCCCCCGGGAATAAATGGTCAGGAAAGGAGCTCAAACCATGTCAACCCCTTTCCGTGTTCTGTTCGGTAAATAGAAACAAGGGAGGGTAATGAAGTTTTTGTCTCGGAGAAGATTTAGATTTAGAATTTAGGGGACTTTTGCAGGAATATTGTTTTGGATCTAGAAAGATTTGAGTAACTTTCTCCAGCTTAAGTGACATTCATCTGATAAGGACACTAATTGGAATAGCCCGGCCTATACCAAAAATTTCCTGAAGAGATTGTCCAACCGAGGAATATCTTTATTGTTGATCTTTGTAATAAAGCTTCTCAAAATTGGTACCAAAAGGTACCGAAAGGTAGAAACCATGTTTGTGATTCCAGGATTAATATCAAACCGCGAATACTGGATTAAGGTATAATACTAAGGAAACTCCTGATGAAGTTTATCTCAAGCCCATCGAAGGCTTATATATACTAATTTCCTAACTCTAACAACTCTCATACTAATTGCTCTTCCTAATTCGACTTGAACATTGCGAAATTAACTAACCATACAATTCTTTTGTCTTATGACCGACCCAGACTCGTTAATCGCACTTCAAACTCCACTAAACCGAAACATTAAAAAGCAGCCTTGTGTACATTAGCAGTAAATCAAGCTGTCTCATTTCCCGGCCTTTTTATTTTCTTTCAGGCCGGAAAGGGTGGTATGATGAAAAATTTGCCTATATCCAATAACTATAACCCTCACCTTCCCTAGCAGTTCACCTCATAGCGAAGCGCGTTCTCAACTTAACTCCGTCGAGCGGCATAATAATTTCCAGCGATCGCTGGCACGGGTTTCTTTACGGGGCTTTACGCGTTGAATTCATTACAAACTTTTCCCGTGGCTACATCACGTATCTCTGAATCGGTGCTCGGAAAAAAGAAACGCTCAGCTCATAGAAAAAAACTCCTAGCGAGGGCAAAACATACACGAGGAGGTGGGAATTTAAATTTAATGTTTAAATTGCAATTTCTTATGCGGTTGGCAATTTCTTATACCAAGGTGTGGAGCAGGCCACAAGTTCTTGACTCGATACATAATGCACGCACGTGTTGTATATTGAACCTGATAAATGTATATGTACATACATTAGCGGCGCCTGCGGTGAGAGTGTATTATAGAGGTCTTAAAGAGTTCAGTATTTTCCACTATATAGAAGACTAGAGCTGGGAAAAATTAAAAAGTTTTTCTAATAAGAGCATTTTCTCCGATTAGTAAAGTTTTTTAACTAGAGTTGATTTAAAGTGGCCAATGAGGAAGGAGCTTTAGTCGTCTGCTCTACAGGAGTTATGATTTTAGCAAATTTATGCTGGTACCCTAATGAAGACTTTTCAACTTTTTCGATGGGTTGATTTAAAATGTACTGGGTTTGGAAACTATATTGGTTGTAGAGAAATATTGTTGAGGAAGCGTGGTAATCAATTTAAACAGGTGGAATACAGTACTAATATCCAAAAAGATCACCAAAAATGTTTTATATAGATGTCAATTATTGATGCACACAAATGTAACTTAGTAAAGTTGTAATCACTAAAATGAGCAATAAAATCTGTAAAATCTGTAAAATAACACAGAAAATTTAGTTTTAGGCTCAAAAACTGGCTTAAAATAAAACCAACTGGCTTAAAATGTAACACAAACTAGTCCTTTCGGGCTTAATTTACAAATTTTTTTTCTGTGAAGAGCCAGAACAGATGGTTTTAGTAAATTACACACAATTATGATAAAAAAAACTATTTACACTTTATTTTTAGTTGGTTCCAGGTCTAATATCTATTATTCTTAATAATCTTCATACAATGTTTAAGAAATCATAAGTTCTCTGAGACATGTTTTCATAATAAGCACGAAAAGATATTGTTACTTAGATATTATCATATTTGGTATTAGAAATCTTTGGTATTATATTGCGTTGAAGTTTCAAACGTCTGTAACGATTTTTTATTTTTATATTCATTGGAATAAACATATTTATAAAAAAAATTTCCACAGTTTCCAAAAACCAAAATTTATACTGGCAGAAACTTACCAGCGTTGTAAGGGACTGTAAAAGATTTTGAGGAATTTCAAGTAATTTTAAACAGACTTTAAAGGATTAGAAAAGATTGTAAGTTATTTTGAGGACTTTTTCAGGATTTCAAGGATTTTTTTTAAAGGATTTCCTGAAATATTCAAGGATCTTGTGAGATTTTGTGTCATTTTCAGGAATTTAAGAAACTTCAAGAAATTTGAACGATCTTTAACAGCGTTGAACAGATTTGACGAGATTTAAAGGTATTTCAAGAGATCTTAATATACTCCATGGAATTTTTAAATATCTTATGGGATATTTCATTTGATTTCGTCTATATTAAAATCAGTTTATTGAAATTCTTTTGAAAATCCTTTGAAGTCGCTTAAAATCTTTTAAAATCCCTTAAAAACGTAAAATTTTTTGAAGTTCTTTAATTATCAAATTAATTAAACGAATTAAATGAAAGCCCTTAACATGCTTTGAAATTTCTTAGAATTAAATGAAATTCCTTCAAATATCTTGGACTTCCTTCGTCACTTTTAAAATCTCTTAAAATCTCAGGCAATTGGATACATTTCTGCTAGTAAATAAATAATAAAAAATATTTTTGGAACTCTTTTATTTTGTTATTCTAAATCTAATAAATATAAAAAATAAACAAAAAAAATCAGACAGACTAGACGTCGGAAACTTCAACCTAATTGGCACACTGAGAAACTCTATGTTAGAAAAATTACTAATATCTATAACAAGTAGGGACAAAATCCAAAAATTGAGACATTTTAATACAGAAAATAATAAATTTTACTATTTAAATAGTAAAATAGTAAAATTTATTATTTTCTGTTTTAAAATGTCTCAATTTTGGGATTTTGCCCCTACTTGCTATCGATATTAGTAATTTTTCTAACACATAGTTTCTCAGTGTATTAAAAGAATTGAGATGTGAATAAAGTTTCGAACGTTCAAATGAACGAAATATATTTTTTTAATTACATTTTATCCAGAAATATTGTGCCAACTAAAAATAACAATCAGGATTACAAGTTTATTTAATTCTTTATTATTTTCAATGTAAATTAATCAATATTTAAAAACTTTTTGTAGTTACAATTATAATCAATACAAAAATTCGTTCATTTGAACGTTCAGAACTTTTCAATCATGAATTGAGACCAAATATTACTTTCTAGTGACTTATGGTTTTATCATGCAAAGAATTACGAGTTTTAGTCTCAAGGCCTTTTTATTTACTATAAAAAATCGTATGAAAATCTCATTTTCATCAAAAGTGTGACATAAGTGTCTTTTTAACTTGTGCGGCAATATAGCTGCTATTACATATATAAAGTATGGATCGTATGGATTGTAGGGTCTCATAAGTTGCAAGCCGACGGAGCATAAAGAGTCCGCCTAGAGTTACCCTACACGGTGTGGCGCAGAGGTAGAGTGTAATGTCTATAAATAAGGTCGAAGCTAATAACCTGGCTTCTATACCTGGCTCTGCTTTCTGCCGGTAATTCGTTTACTCGGGGAGTCGGCCAGACCAGACACGTCGCGAACGAAATGTATCGGCAAGCCAGCCCCCGTAGAAGTTGGATATTGCGGGTAAAAATGAAGAAGAAGCTATGCATAGGGGTGGAGAAGGTACTACGCACAGAAAACAAAGGAAACACCGGTCACGCCTCAAGGCCGTGAGAAATCAGGTGTTTTTTTTAGTCATTTCGAGCATTTGGATAATGACTTGAAGGAGGAAAGAGGAAACGACCTCGAAAGTGGATGGTAATCAATAAGAAATTAGAAGGCGGTTTTTGAATAGATGGGATACGATACGTTAATTATTTTCAGGATTAAATATTGTAGATACTTGTTATTAATTGAAACCATAATGCTACTCATGTTTCTCATTAGTGAATTTTTTCTAATTACGAACGATTGGAGTTTGATCAGATGTTTAATTGAATCTTTCACAGAAAAAACAAGGACTGAAAGTGTTTACAGCTGAAATCAGTTTTTAGGCTGAATTTAAGCTTAAGTCAGTTTTTAGTCTTGTTTTTAGATTTCTCAGTCTTAAAACAAGACTAAAAACTGACTTAATCTGAAATTCAGCCTAAAAACTGATTTCAGCTGCAAACACTTTCAGTCCTTGTTTTTTCTGTGTTTGCTTGTGTTTGTCATTTCTTTGATTGCTTTGACATTTTCTTTGTATGATTAAATATCTTCTATCTCATATGATTATATTTGTCTTTTCTTATTTATCTTTCTATCATTTTTCGAAGATTGTTAAAAAATGCCTCGTATGTTGGTGAAAGACGATCAAATATCAGAAGTCGTTCTGAGACTGATGGAAGGTCAGGAAGTAAGGACCTTCGTCGGTGGCTTTAAGAGTTATGAAAAGCTCACCTACGCTCTTATTAAAGCTTCGAATTGACGCTATCAAGCGACCAAACGGATTCCGAGTTACGTTGAGATCCTCGTTATAGTCAGGGTAACGTTGGTCTTGTTATTGCGGGAAAAAGTGAACGTTCCCGAGTTATTAAACAGCACCTTCATATAGGTGAAAAAGTGGAGGGCATAAAAATGATTTTAAAAACTTAATTAAGGTTCTTTACATCTGGCAATAGCTTCATGAGGGCTTTTATTTATTCTATAATAATTACTATAAATTAATCGTCTTAAAAATTCCTAGACGTATAAATTTATAAAAGACAATGTCGTCTGATAGTTTAATACCACCTGCATGAAAAATTGCATCTTAATTAAAAGTTCCAATGCACCTGCCTTGAAAAATATGCCATCGATTTTAGTCTCGAATAAATCTCGAGAGTTCAACCGCAATGATATAATTATTATTTATCGCGGGTGAATTCGATTTGCTGGGTAAGTATTAATTTAACCGTTGGCGTTAGAGTAATTTGAAAGTTTGTTTCAAGTTTACACGAATAAAGTGTAAGTACTTTGGAAAATAAGTAAGCTTCCGAGAAAGTTGCAAGTAATTCTCGAATTATTACCAGGAGTCGGTCCTAAATCTTAGAACCTCGTCTCCAGGTTTCCTCTCGGGCTTCTTCCCCTCGGGCTTCTTCCTCACTCTTCTCGCTAAAATCCACGGTACGAGGAATGTTTCCCGAAATTCCGAATTCTCTTTACGCTCGTACGTGCTGCTAAAGATATTTAACGTTCGCCAGTTCGTGGGCTCGAGTTACTGGGTCGTTACAGTATATAATACTATATAGGACGTAAATATAGCAGAAGCTACTGCAGACGGGCAATATTCAACCTTCTTTCTAAATGTCTTCCAGGATTTTTGAAATTTCTAAAAGGCGACGAATTTTTATCATAAAATATGAATTTTGAGGCTTTAAATTCAATTTTGTATTGGAAAACGAATTTGGAAGCCATTGAACTGTAAACGATCAACTTTAGACTATAATAAATATAATATTAATAGTACATAAGTTCGAACCAGCATCTCTAGTTCGGCTTTAGTTCCCATGTCCATTTCTGGACCATTTAGAAACACAATGCCGACGCTTTGCCGCGTTTCTTGGAACGTGAAGGGCAAGCAAAGAGGGCGGGATGGTGAATAAGTTCCAGAGAGGACTGCGAGTGAAGTGCAATCACAGGGATGTCCTTTTGGGTTGCGCTCGAAAGACGTCTTTGTGGTTCTTGCTTTACGACCCAAGGAGAAAAGGAGAGATGCAGGTCCCATCAATTGGGACCTGCACGTATTTTTGGGGCTTTCGGCTCGTTACCGGTCGTTTAATTTCAACAGGTATGCGTAAAACGTGAGAAATTTCTAAGAATATGAGTAAAGTTCATGGCGACGCTTAAAAACAGCTTAAATGAGTCTCCAATTCATATTTTTAGTTAAGGTGGAATTTTCTTATTCAACTCTGAGAGATTTCATGGGAGTCTGTAAGACCGCATGAAAGTCTGTAGAGAAAGCAGACTTCGGAACAGATTGCAACTTCATCCCAATGAAAAAAGGATATTAATTTATTGAATAATTTATATTTCTTTCAATTTTTTAGTAAATTGTTGATACGACTAAATGTAATTAAACCAGTTTATCCTTTCATTTTGCATGAATGTTAGAACGTAATTGTGATTTTGTCTTTCTCATTAAATCAGTTTAATCATGACGTAACTCTGGGGAAGATTTCATATACATACTGTAAGTGTCTTGGAATCTGTGACAGAGGTAGAGGACAGACTCAAGTACCTTTGTCAAAGAGGCTAACTAGCCGACACTAATCCTCTTCTTCATTGTCAGCTTTCGATGGAAAGAGGAAACTTGAACGCAAACATTACCTGCAAAGCAAGATCGTAATTGGCAAACTACTGTGTTCAATCCGATTTACGTAATACGGGATTAAAAATGATACTAATCTTTTTAACAGCCTCGGATTTTTTATTGAGCATTTAAGTGAAAGATTAAGGCTGATTGCAACTACTTAGTTGTTGAATCACTTCTATTTACACTTGAAACCTGCTTAATTATAAATTATCTTAACTCGTTAATGTACTTCAGAAAATTGATTTACAACTATTTTTTTCTTATTATCAGATACTTAAGTCTCCGTATTTGTGAATGTACACAAAATATTTGTCCTTTGCAAAATATTTGCTCTCTCTAAATCTGAATTAGTAAAAAGTGGGTCACTGATTTACTTTAGTGAAAAATTCTACTAATTGTTAGTCATTTTTGACTAAAACTTTATTGAAAAGTTGAAAACTTACTAATTGAAATAGTGAAATACAACTAATAATTAGTGAAAATATTCACTTAAGTAGATTAGTGATCTACTTTTCACTAATGCAGATTAAGAGAGCTCTGTGTAAAATATTTGCTCTGCTTAAAATATTTATCTGTTGCTATAGTTCCTCTTATTTCGTACCTGTCGTCTGCGTCTTACAAAGACAGCTCTTCAGGTCTTCTCAGCATCATTGGTCTATCCTTGCAACAGTAGAGTCAAAAAGGGGGAACAGAAAAAGAAGATGAAAAAGGAAACTAGAAGACTAGATGGACTGCGATTTACGAAGCGATTTACTTATCGAAGATTGCGCTGTCAAGGAGCGATTGTCTGTCAATTGAACGGGTAGCAGGGTGAGATTCAGTTCGTGACTTGGCCTCAGCATGCTTGCTGTAGTGAGGGGGTTGAAAACCCGTTTCTACAGATTCACATCCACCTGTTACAGGAATACGAGTCCTGCGGGTGTATTTGCCAGCTCCAGTAGATTATAGTCTTCCTCACACCTTTCGATCTTCACATTTTTACTCTCCTAAATATTTCTGGAAAAGGTGTGAAGGTCGATAGGTTTACATTAGGTTGAAAAGGATCCAGAGGGAAGAAGGAAAGTAAGTTGCATTAAGGTAGATGGGATAAGGGGAGAGGTGGGAGGAAGATAATAAGATATAAGAAGTCGCAGTCAGCAAGTATAGAAAAGTTACTTCTTCAAGAAATGTCTTCTTTGTTCAGTTTATATAGTTCACATACATATATATATATATATATATATATA
>UCOH01006740.1:0-40332 GCA_900474275.1 Synergus japonicus
ATATAATTTATATAATATATATATAATTTATATAATATACATTTTTGTTCACCATAATAGAATTACCTAGTAATTTTAAAAATATTGTTTTATTGAAAGGATGTGAGAAGCATTACGAACAACTGAGAAGAGATAAGGAGAGTCTAGAAAATGAAAAAAATGAACTTCAAAGAGAAAATTTCGTTTTAAAATCTCTCTCCCAGGTAATACATAATGTTTTTTCATCATAATAGAATCAGTAATTTCAAAATATTTTCAAAAAGTTCAAATCTTTCTTTTAAATATATTCGTATGTATTATGACAGGTTGAGGCAAAACGGAGCGACCAACTGAATAGAGATAAGGAGAATTTGGAAAAGGAAAAAAATGAACTTGGAAGAGAAAATGAAACTTTAAAATTCAACCAGGAGGTATTATGTATTTTGATAAAATCGTTTCATCATAATAAAATGTTCCAATGTTCAGTTTTGAAAATACTTTCAAAAAAATTTCTTATTTGTGCGTGTATTATGACAGTTTGATAGGCAACAGTGCAAGCAGCTCAGTAAAGATAAGGAGAATCTAGAAAATGAAAACAATAAACTTCGAAGAGCAAATGAAACTTTAAAACTCAAGAACCAGGTAATATGTATTTTAATAAAGTCTTTTCATCATAATATAATCAGTAATTTCAAAATATTAAAAAAAAAAAACTTCAATGTTTAATTCTTCTTTTAAATATATTCATATGTATCATGAAAGACTATGAAGAAACGTTGCGAGCATCTGACAAAAGATAAGGAAAAACTAGAGAAAATGATGAAGAAAATTCAATTTGATTTATTGGGATTGAACAGTAAGTATTAAAGTCAGGTTTAAAATTAAAAATATCTTTCTATAATAATAAAGACAATATTTGAAGTCATGATTATTTTTAAATTATTTTTTTTTGATAAGAATTTCTAAAAACAGATGCTTATCACATTGTTTTTTTTTTCAGAAATTTTTATGACAAATCACAATGCACAATCTGGGACAGAAAGTGAAAGGGTGACGATTTTTTCCTTATGCATCATATATCTATAATAAATATACTTTTCTGCATTATTTTTACTCATTTATAGGTGAACATTTATTATTTTCATTTGCAGCAGTCAGTTGCTCCACAAAATGAGGAACCATGAACTTCTGCTGCAAGAAATGAGAATGTAATATTTAAAAATCCTCCTAGAATTAAATTATTTATTAAGAGAGATTAACATGATCTGTCATTTTATCTTTAGAATAAAAATAAATATATTTTAAAAAATGTCTGAATTTACTTCTACTTCAGCGACTGGTTTCTTTCACAAAGAATTTATTAATAAACAGCGAAAATTTCAATGCATTCTAAATATCAATCACAATACATAATTAACCCTCCAATGCATAAAAATAATGAAATTTTCAAATTATCACAAAATAAAATCATTCTCAAAATCGGTGAAAGAATTTCCAATATAAAGGAAGCATATTTAACTTGTTCATGACCTTTCACTTTTAATATCATTCCTCAGAAGCAAATATGCAGAATCCACAAATATCTTTTCAAAGCATAGCTTTTATAGCGAGAAGATAGTGTAATCTTTTGTATCAAAAATATTACGCCTCCGTTAATACGAGTATCATATCAGCCTCGTGATGAGGATAATGCCTATACATAAAAGGATGCATAGATGTATAAAAGCAAAGAGGATGGGCAAGTTGGACTTGCGAGGGTTGTTAGCGAAAAGAGGAGTGGATTGTAGTAAAGGTGAGATGAGAGACGAATAAAAGGAGCTACATTCAAAGGGTCTTTCAAGAGTGTCGAAAAGGACGCAATATCACGTTGCCGTATCTCAACCCATCGTCGCATATGCCACTACTTGTGCCGGATACCAACGGAAATGACACCAACTGCAAGTGCGCCTGTGTAATCTGCAATATCCACCATGTGTTCTCCACATGGATGAACTTGCATCGACGAGTGAAAAATACCACACACGAATCCTTCATATTTCGTCATTCATGAGACCGAGTCGAGAGACCAAATATTTTCGAATAATGATAAAAAAGAAAGCTTGAAAATATAATAAAATGTAAAGTTTATAATATTATGGTCGAGTATTATAAACCAGGCAAGAATTATTCAAATTTTAAAGATTGAAAAAGTAAAATATTCAATTGAGTGACATACGTAGCTCTTTAAAGAATTGGCTAACTTAAATTGACATATACTACTTAAAATCTTCTTCTGGCTGACTTGAGTGGCTTACTCTATTGTATACTTATTCTGTCTGACTAAATGGCCTTTACTACTTAATTTGACGTCTTTTTTAAATACTGTTACTTTCTTCATTTCTAGTTCATTGTAATTTTATAAATCTTGCTTGTATTATACTAAAAAAACGTATATTAAGTTCATTTAGCTGACTATAGCCTATAGGTACATGTATTGCAAAGTCCAAGGACGGTTATGAAGCAGCCACTTCACTTCAAACCTCTTTCAAGTGGTGTCTCGCCTACATTATTTATAACCCCCAGTAATACTCTTAAATCTTGACGAAGCTTCCACAGCAGAGTGCACTTTCCGAGTTGTTCCAATTGTCGACGCTGTTGTTGTCGCTTTACGTCCAAGATCAAAGGTACATTATTACGAGCTGCTTTATAAACGAGGGAACAAAAGGGATGAAAAAGAACAGCGTGATTTCTGTTTCGAAATTCAAACTAAATTCCAATTGGAACAATCACATCTTGAAATCTTTATGCTAAGTTGGTCAAAGGATTCATCTTGTCTTTTAATTATAATGTTAATATTGATTTGTGAATTTGCCATCGTATACCTTTTCCGACTACCTCTTTTAAGCATCTTTTAGAAATAATATTTCCTAACTGCCTTTTCCAATCATCTTTTCCAATCTACTCTGAGAAACTCCTCTTATCATCCTCTTTTTCCAAGCCTGATTTCTACGCCTTTTCTCCAATTCTATTTTCCCATTTACATTTTAGAATTTCCTTCAAAACCACTTTTTCCAACACACTTTCTCTCATTTATTTTTCCATTCAAATTTTCAACGCCCTTTTCCAAACTCATTATTTTTTACAACTCTTCTTTCAAACCATTTTTCGAAATCTCTTTTCCAACCTTTTTTTACAAACCTATTTTTATTTTCCAAATCTATTTTTCGATTTTCCATCTTTCTTCAAAATCCTCTTTTCCAACCCTTCTTATAAATTATTTATTGACACTTCTTTCTAAAACACTTTTTGAAACCTCTTTTCCGACCTTCTTTTCCAAATCTCTATTCCAAAAACTCGTAATCCAAACCTTTTTTTTTGAAATACCCTTTTCGAAGCTCTTTTGCAATTTTATATTACAATTCGGATTGAAAGTTCGAATTAATTCGGATTGATTTTGAATGGGCCTTTTTTTAAATATCCACACTGAGAAGGGGCAATAAGGGGCAAAAAGCAAATTTTAATAATATTTACTAACCTCAATAGTAACACGTAGATGTTTACAGAATTATAAAGCATTTTAGAATAAGAACTAAAACTATTGCAGAATTTGTAAACTAAATAGTAAAATGATGCGCAGAGACCATGCGCATTGAATCACAAAAAATAAAAGATTTGAAGGGACCTAACTTAAGACTATAGTCTGAAGTAGGTCCCTTCATGTATAGCCTACATGTATTAATATTCTAGCCTACACATATTTTATAATATTTTATATCAAACATTAGAAATTACAATTATATATACATATTAAGCTGAAACAGAAAAATCGAGCTAGAAGAAAAATAGAAGCGATGTTCAATTTATCTATTAAGAACATAATAAGATTGGCAATAAAAACGTCTATATGACTGTCTAAATCCGTTGTTTGACAATCGACACACATTGGATACGCTCGGCTGCGCTCGGTCCAATATTTCACGTTTTCTATTAAATCAGTTAGTAATTTCTTCTACATATTTAGTATATTATATTACTTAAAATACTTATTACTTCTATTTTTTTTTTGTAGAATGTATTAATTTCTATAATAAATTTTCCTAAATCGGATTTTACTACAGAAAATACTAAACTTTACTATTACTAAATAGGAAATCTTCTCAAAAAAATAATATAACTTATTATTTTTGTATTAAAACGTCGAAATTTAAGGTTTTTGCCCCGACTTGCTATCTATATTAGTAATTTTTCTAACATTTTCGAAATGTCTACAAATCTATTTTGCAAAATTTAGCACATTATCAACTCTCTCGCTTGTCCGAGCAAATCAGAGTGGAAACAATTTCGACTAATTTCAAAGCATTCTCGATTTTCAATCTACTTAGAACACCGCAACACTGTATATAGTGATGGACCGCATAGTTTTCGAGAATTGAGTAGTCGATTACCGCGTCCACTTTCCGACAGCCTGGCAGCGGATGTAACATAGGCAAAATTAACAAGTGCACATTGATAATGCAACGCGCTCGCGTTTGAATTGGGCAAACTATAGTAGCAGCCGCATGCTATAGAATTAAGCCGAAGTTTAGTTGGAATCGAATGCGTGCAAATACGGATATGGACGTACCTTCGCAGCAAATTCCCGGTCATATATGGACTATGGAATAGTGAGGCAGCTTGGCATGCTTGTTCGGTAACTGCGAGCAATGGACTGTTGCGAATAAAGTAAATTGGCTTCGGAATGAACTACCGTCGAGTAGTTTGACGCTCAATTGTTTTGTCGGTCTCTGATCAAGTTGGGAAACTTCCATTTCCATTTGTTTCTTCCATCGCATTTATCTTTACGACTGCCATCGTTGCTCGATTCTCGCTCTTGGCGACGCGAGGTAAACAGCAAACTAGAGATGTTCTCGTTCAAATGATTACAAACCTTATTTAAAATGAGTGAAAAACTCATTTTAATATTTGCTTTTAAGGAAATGAAGTAGAGTTGATTTATTTTAAATTATAAAAATCCCTTCCCTGCTGAAAAATAGAGACAAGAATGAAAAATATTTAAAGAATTAATAAAAATTGATAGGCCTTTTTTCTTTTAGAATTCAAAAAATAATTCAAAAAACTTTTTTACTCGTCAGTTCAGAATCCAGGTTCGACGGGAGCAATATTTTAGGAAAATATGGTGGGAAAATTTAATGGGAAATGGAAAATATAATTCGTAAATGGAATGAGAAAAAATGGATTATTGTTGGAAAATGGGGTTTGAAAAAGTAGTGGAAAAGTATAGTTGAAAATAGTAGGAAAAAGATTGCAAAAAATGGTGGGAAATGTGTTTGTGAAGTTGGAAATATAATTGGTAAATTAGATTGGAAAATGTTATGGGAAATATAATTGGGAAATGGAAAATATAATTGATAAATGGGATGAGAAAAAGAGGTGGGAAATATGGTTAGGAAATTGAGTTGAAAAAATAGTAGAAAATATGATTGTAAAATTGGGTTGGAAAATATGGTGGGAAAATTTAATGGGAAATATAGTTAATAAATGAAGGTAGAAAAATGTTCGCAAATATAGTTAGAAAATTTAATGGAAAATGGGAAATATAATTTGTAAATGGAATGAGAAAAAATGGATTATTGTTGGAAAATGGGGTTTGGAAAAGTGGTGGAAAAGTATAGTTGAAAATAGTGGGAAATAGATTGCAAAAAATAGTGGGAAATGTGTTTGTGAAGTTGGAAATATAATTGGCAAATTAGATTGGAAAAAGTTATGGGAAATGGAAAATATAATTGATAAATAGGGTGAGGAAAAAAGGTGGGAAATATGGTTAGGAAATTGAGTTGGAAAAATGGTAGAAAATATGATTGTAAAATTGGGTTGGAAAAAATGATGGGAAAAGTTAACGGGAAAGTTAAAAAATTTAATGGAAAATGGGAAATATAATTCGTAAATGGGATGAGAAAAAGTGGATTATTGTTGGAAAATGGGGTTTGAAAAGTTGGTGGAAAATTTAGTTGAAAATAGTGGGAAATAGGTTGCAAAAAATGGTGGGAAATGTGTTTGTGAAGTTGGAAATATAATTGGTAAATTAGATTGGAAAATGTTATGGGAAATATAATTGGGAAATGGAAAATATAATTGATAAATGGGATGAGAAAAAGAGGTAGAAAATATGGTTAGAAAATGGGATTTGAAAAGATTCCGGGGAAATGTAGTCAGAAATGGTGTAAAATGGAGTGGGAAAATTGATTATAATACGGATAAATTAAAATATTAAAATATAACTTATTTAACTCATTTTTCTGAAAAATTATTGAATCTACATAAGCGAATTTCGAGTTCTTTTACTTCTCATTTGTTCCTATTTAAAAACGTCTCAGATTTACGGGTCGCAAAGTAAATCGGAAAATCAAACGAAGGATCTGGAGCAAACGTGATTTGGAGAAACTTGAGATTTGACCTTGAAATCCAAATCAAGGACCTGCCAATGCCAGGTAAATTCTTTGCTTCTCTCAACCTTTCCGAGATCTCGAACGATTTATTTTTCTGTCAAAGTTGAGATTTTCTCACTATAAATAAAATAATAATTTCAAAAAGAATATTAAAAATAGGCAAAAGTACAAAAAAAGAAAGAAGTAAAATAATATACTTCCGAAATATTTTTTTTTATAAAGAGAAAATTTTCCTTTGTTTATTCCAAGTTTAATCAAATTTTAACACATTTTTAAAAATACATGTATACACCGTATAATAAAATAGGGATAAAAAGGCTTTAAAATTTTTCATGCATGCTACATTCATTATTAAAAACTGGAAAATGGTTCGCTTCACAAAACGATTTAGCGTTCATATACAGTTTATAAACCATTTCAGCTGATAAAATCACAAGCGATAATTAAACAAAGCCAGGGAACAGAATAGTTTAATCTTTTTTTAAAATATCTTTTCCAAACCATTTTTCATTGTTTCTTCTACCAAAAATAAATTCTTTATCATATATAACTGTATATTTTTAACTGCAGATAAAAATCCATAAATCTCGGTCTGTTATTTACAATTCTGCAGTTGAAACCAAACCTCGTTTTGAGCCATTCTCAATGAAAATCGCGCAACAGAGTAGAAGTTACAAATCGAGAAAATGTTTCCGACTTTCAGTCCCTAAAATATGTTTGAAATATCGACACTCGGATTTGAATATGAAAGTCCTCTCTTTTTTTCCTTTACTTTCTTTCTTCTCCCATTTTCAATATTGCTGTCGACACTAAAATTTCGCAAACTGAAACGTAAAATGGTGAGTTCATTTTGCAGTTCGGCAAACCATACAATTTTATATAGGTATTATATCGAAAGCTTCTTATGTATATAATGGTTATAGTCGCGTGTTTCAGTTCTTTCCAGCAGCTCAAGTTTTCTCCATTGAAAACTAATAATTCACACTTGAATGACCCCGTCTAGAAGATCGACTTGGCCAGTAAGACCAAAAGCAATTATTACGCGAAAAAGACCGCGAGACTCGCCGTCTGTCCGGAATCGCCAAACTTTCCTCAGGGTATTAACTTTTCCCAAGATGTTCACTGAACATTCGACCAGGTAATTCAAAAAACTTTTCTACTCGTCAGTTCAGAATCCAGGTTCGACGGGAGCAATTTAGCTTTGACTCAGCTGACTGGAAATTTTTCATCGAAGTATCGTCAATTCCCGAAGAGATCAGAAAATTCTTAATTCTATGTCTCAAAAGCCGATAATATTGAAGTTGGAAAATTGCAAGTTTTTTCCAAAGAAAAATATTTTCTTTGCGTTGATTAGTGGAGAGAGAGAGAGAGAAACTACTTTATGAGGTAACAGAAAATGGAATTAGCTTTTGACGGAAAAAACTTCCGAGTTCAAATAAATAAATCCAAATGAGTCAGGGTTTTTTAATAAATCTTTCAAGAAATCAAAAGGTACATGCTTTATGTATCTGAACTTAAATTTTTTCGAAAATTATCGTTTTCCAAAATCGTTTGGAAAAAGGGTATACAAAATTGGGAAAGAGGGTTTGAAAAAGAATTTGGAAAAAAGCTTTGGAAAAATATTGTAATAATTGGTAAAAAGCTATTAAAATAAATATATAATTTACTTAGCAATATTTTATTTTCAGCAATATTGTTATATTTTGCAACTAGCACACTTTGCCCTTAAAAATCGACGGGCAAATCGTACTCTAGCAATTTTTTTACCAAACGAGACGATCTCGTGTGGAATCATAGCCGAGCGAGTGGAGGTGTGGAAAACCAATCGCTTCGCATGACAGAATCCTGAATTTCCAATTCAGCATTTACACATTTCCAATTCTATCGCCATTTACATAGACTCGAAAATTCTTTTTCCTAGTGCTTGTCGCGAGTAACCTCTTGTTTCAAAGGATCTCAAATCGGCTAAGGCTCCCCTACACAATCTATTGTATAACATTTAAAGGGAATTCCGAACGCCCTTGAAAGCTGAATGCGAAATAACTCACAGTAGCTCATTGCTTAAACAGCGGAGCTTTTCTTCCCACTTTGCATTCGATTGACTTCAACTCACTTTTACTGATTCCCTTTTTTTCTCCTGCTTTTATTTTTTTACGTTTGCTTCTTCTTATTTTCTTCAAAAAATTTTCAAATTACCTTCTCTTAAAAGTTCATGATAAGATAAGAATATTGTAAAGGTCAATTAGAAACAAGGGTTTGAAAAAGTTGTATATACACTGAGAAAAATGGATCATAAAACTTAGATGTTAAAATTAGGGTATAGTATCCGGTAACAAAAAATATCTTAATGTATATGATCTATAAATTTTATCTAATATATAAGGTTATTACTGAACATAATCTCTAGATGTTAGATTTTTATAATCTTCCGCAATTAATTCGTAACATCTGACGATAATAAACGCCCGTAAAGTGTTATGGCGGGCATGGGTCACCCATGTGTTTTGCTCTTTTCTCAAACACTTCTCAAGTTCGTACATTGGAATCCGATTTTAGGAGAAGTAAATATTATAATTATTATTATCAGAATTGCGATAAGTGATATTTTTTGCTTTAGATTGTGTAAAATGTAGATTAAAATCTTAGTGTTGGTACAAATTTTAATACCTTGCATTATAAATTTTAATATCTTGGATTATAAATGTTAAAATTTATATTCAATTCAGTTTATAATCTAAGATATTATCTGATAATATCTTCTCTTTTAACATCTGGAGATTATGGTTTTAATAATCTAGATTGCTGTCCCATAGTTAATAGTCCAAGATTATACCTAGTAACATATTTTTCATTACCGTTTACAATCCATTTTTCCCAGTGTAAAAAAGTAGATCAGCCACTCCATTACTATCAAAACTAACTTTCTTTTAATCCTAATACTACAAACCATCTAAACTACAAATAAAATAAGGTAAATGTGCAAGCTCGATCAAACCGTGACGGAAATTTTCCCAGCTTCAAGACTACTTTATTTCCGGTAAGAGACAGTAAAGCACAAAGTAGTTACATTATCTAAGATAGCTGGCTGACGGCTGACTTCAAGCTGCGTCTGGTGCTCAAGGGGAATGAGAGGCAGAGATAAGTAAAGTGACGAGAAACGAGTGAAAAAGATCCAAAGTGTCTGAGAAAGGATAATAAACGAAAGAAGCAAAAAAAATGAAAGAGAAAACAGAAAGAGAAGCTGAAGAGAGGAACGGAGGATAAAGAATATCTCGAAAAGTGGTAGTGGCTTAATACGAGAAAGGGTGAAGAATGTCAATAAAGTGTGGAAGAATAGCAGACAATGAGATTTTTCAAAAAGGATACGAAACAATCAGGAATCGTAAGAATAATGGCAGTGGATGGAGGGGGGGAGGGGGCAAGAAATGAAAAAAAGTCGCAATGGAGGATGGTAAGATGGAAGAAACGATCCCAGAGTGAAGTCGAGGGTAAAAATGATAACGTTCTCAGCGGCTTGCCGAGGAGTCGTCTTCGAATGAAATGGTATGTATTTAAAGTTGATTCTCTCGACCATTGTTTTACTTTCAAGGGGCGGAAGTCAGACAATTTTCTCAGAAAAAATTGCCACCGCGTCTGGAAATTCCTCGGGTTCGTGGCTCTTCTCTAAAAGCATTGAAAATAATAAATAAAAAAAATATGTTATATTGACTCATGAAAACATTAAATTCGGCACGCTCACCTATTTCCTGGTACGCCCCTCTAATTATTTTATAAAATAAGGAAATTAAATTCATAAAATCAATTGATGAAATCAATAAGCAATTTGTTGTCTAATTTACGTCAGTCTTGGTCTATATTACTTGTTTGAATTTGTTGGCAGGAAGTGCAGCACAATTTGATTTGAGAAATAGAAGTGGACGCGACGAGAACAAAGATATGGACAAAAAAAGCGAAGAGAGGAAAGTAGGAAATGGTTCCTGTTGGAATCGCACGACAGATACGCATATCATTGACCCGTCCTTTCAATTCTTCATTTTCTCGAGAAGTTCGAGTGCAGGAAACTGATTCTTGCGAATAATGTCGATGGAAATTTCTGCCTCGCTGCTGAACTACTTTTTATCTTCCCCTCGCCCCTCGACCCTCTGCCCATTCCATATCTCACCCTTTCCGCTACCCCTTGACTATTCTGAATGCTATCATCAGCCATACTTCAATTCTTCATATTCAATTTTCAATTTGAAATTGGAATGAAGAAAAACTAGTTGTGAAGGAGAGTTTATGAAATTATTAAAAGTTGTTAAATGAATTCATCGAGATTTATGGAAGTCAGATTTAGATTTCTGATAACAACATTGGAAAAAATTAAATAATATGTACTATTCATTGAATATATTAATTTTAATTGTCGAAGATTTGTTCCACATTTAAGAATATTCTGAAATATTTTAGAATATTCTTTTATATATTTTTTTTTTATTGTTTTTGTATGAAAACCAATATAATATTGACGGTATGATTGACCTATTTACAATATATAGGCGACATCTGGGTCAATGGAAATATCCGGACTTTTCGACCTGCTATTTGATTCGTTATATAGTTTGTCGTTTCGCTTCAAGTTTTTCGATATGGCAACGTCTGTTTGTTTCGAATAGAAAATTTCTAGCTTATTAATGAATCTACAAATAAAAATTCTGAAAATGTTTAACTCTAGACGAGTTTCGAATGTCTTTGAAGTTATAAATGAGAAATAGTTATTTAATGAATTTCTAAGTTCTTGAGATATTTATTGGGGACACTTTTTTGTCGAAAGATCAAAAAATCGTAAAAGAATAAAATAATTTCTGAAAATTCCAATTTCCCAAAAATACAAATTCCCGAAATTTCAAGTTCCCGAATAAAAATAATATTACCGAAAATATAAAATACCTAATTTTCAAATTCTGGAAACTTTAAGAGAGAAATTTTGATACAAAAAAAAAAAGATTCAAAGTTGAGAATATTTACGATGGCTTATGCTCTTTTTCAAGCGGAAATAAGAATTTGCCACTGAAGCGTAATTTCCCGATCTGCTTTCGTCACTAGAGACCAATGGATGAGAACTTTTTCTTTTACTTGGCTAACTAGAGTGAAAAGTTTTGCAAACCTGGATGTGAAGAAATCCAATACAATGTCTCGGAGGACAAACACAGCCGTCGCTTCCAACACCCTGTTTGTAAATCTCGGTTCAAAGTTCGATTTCCAGGCGTAGATCAATATCTGGAATAAATAAAAGAATAAAGAAACTATGTTGAACCAGAAAACGAGTAAAATTTCTTTTGTTTTTTTTTTTAATTTTCGCAAGGTAACAATAGCAATAGCTTATTATTATTAGCTTTACTTTTGGTGGGTTAAGTGTTAGATGCTTAACCAAATTATACCCAAAGTCCAAAATCGATAACCACAATTCTGAGAAACAATAATCTGTGGCTTGACACTGAACCCAGGAGAAATTACTTATACAGTCCCAGGGAAACTGAACAACTGACACAATTGTGGAGGAGCCCTCATTAGTTGAAAGCACGTTCTGACATCAGGACACTGCAACCAACTTCACAAGAATCAGGCTAATTTCCAAGACCTGCGCTTTGCCCTCGATAATAATGTTCATTTTAATGAATACTCTCTGTAGTTACAATATTAAAAGGTTGCTTCATACAAAGAAATATATATAATCTATATGAATAATACATTATTTTTTACGAAAATTAATCTCTAAACTGTAAAATACAAAAGCAAGAGTGAATTTTTGTAACTTTTGGGATTTAAAAATTTACTTACAACACGCGATTCTTTGTTTTAGAGACTCCAACGAATTTTCATGGAGTTTGATGAGATTTCTAATAATTTTAATGGATTTTAAAGGATATAAAGATATTTTAATTTTTATCATAGAATTTTAAAGAATTTCAAAAAGTTTCTGGGAATTTTTAGAAATTTTTGCGAATTTTAACATAGATTTTAGAAGATTAATTAATTTGAAGGGTTTTATGAATTTTTAAGGGACTTAATGAAGTTTCTAGAAACTATAAGAGATTCTAATGAATTTTAAGGAATTTCTAATGCTTTTTCTGAAATTTTAAGGGGAGGGAGATTTCTTCTTACAACTTCAAGTCATTCAAAAGCTAATCAGTTTTTCAACAACAATCTATAAGAGATTTTCGAGACATATTGTTACACCACATTTTTAAAATAGAAATTTAAAATTCTTAAAATTGAAAATCATCGAAATTTAAAATTCCCGATGTCGAAAATAATAATACCAAAATATTTCCGAAATTAAAATTTCCCAACATTAAGAATTCCCGAAATGGTTAAAATTTATTTCCGAAACTTTTCTTAAGAATTTTGAACAAAAGTTAGTTCTGCAATATTTAACTTAGGGAATTTTCAATTTCGAGAATGTAAAATGTAAAAATTTCGATAACTTTACATTTCGGTAAATTATCCGTGATTCCGTTACTTTTATCAGTATTTTTAATGTTTTTATTTCAATGCAAGATAATAAAACCAGAGGAAGAGATCGTAATGGACGAAATAAAAAAAAATAACTTCAATGTGACAAAGGATGAGAGTTTTAAAGTTCTAGTTTTTCCAAAATCAATGAGATACAACAAATGTATCGAATATTTTCACGGAACCGCTATGTCAAAAATTTTGCGGATTTTATTTTGCCGTTAGTAGCAAAATATTTGTAATTAAAGCATTCGAATCTACAAAATATTTCAAGTACGATCATAATGTTTATTAGACCGGAAGTATGAATATAAAATAAGATGCCTCTGTGGCTTTGATGGTACAGAAGAGAAGCTGTGGAGTAAATTCTGTTTTCTTCACAATTCAAGAAAATTGAGGTTTTTCTAAGTCCCGTGGCGCTTGCAAGAAAAAATGGCGAAGCGTCACTTTAATTAGTACCAAGTTCCGTTTCAGAAGCCGTACACCCGCGAGTCTTGACTACAACGAGGTAAGAAGTAGAAAGAAGAAAAATGAAAAAGGAAAAAAAAATAAAAAGAAAGAAAAAGAAAAGAGGGCATAAAAGAGGGACAGTTGAGAAAGATAGAAAATAATGTTAGCAGGTTCGTTCGTGTCGACTTGTAGTCCAGAATTGAACTTTACACCATGCTTCCTTCAACGTTTTCATCACGTTGAGAATTCCACTTTTAACTTCTCTCGCGCGGTTATTTTTTAGTCCTTTTTGAATGTCAGAATTATTGACAGCAAAGATCCTAATTCTATTAAAAATTCATGTCGACTGATCAGTTAAATTCTTCCTTTAATTTAATTCAATAATAATAATGAATCATTACACAATTAAATACTATTTGTACTTCCATTCATATTAAAATTCAATTTAAATTCTCTTTTTAATTTAATATAAGATTAAATCGAATTTCATTGAAATTTTTAAATTAAACTTCAATTTAAATTTGAATTACATTCACTATTCAATTCGCAATTCAATTTACCTCAATTTAATTCAATTCAGTTCACAATTGAATTGAATTGAAATAGCAACTCATTTCAACTGATCGTACAAGATATTAATCTTTCTTTCTTACAAAGCCAACTGATTAAAAATTTTTATGCAATATCAAAATATTTCAAGAATATCCCTGGTTCATTGTAAATAAATTAAAAATAATTCCGTTTTCATTAAGGTTTACATTTAGAGATTTCTCTTATAATTCATAAAGCATTAAACAAATTCTATTTGCTACGATCCAATGAATCGATATTAACTCATTGTCTCGTGTCAAGTAACAGGATTAGTTTCATCAAAGAAATTTAAACCTGGTTGAATTCACTATAGAATTTCATATTGAATTATATTCCATTTTTCTGTGTTCCAGTCTTCAAAGACAATGATATTAATCTCTATCGATCGTGAATTAAATAATGTATTTTTTTTCTGATTCATTTTTTATAAGTTCCACGTCATTCTGCATTTTTTCTATTCAGAAGGATTAAGAAAAATTTAAAAATATCACAGAGACTTTTATGATTTTACAAAAACTTCTACACCAGATTTCAAGAGCGGTTAGATTTTTTAAAGATTTTAATTAATTTTTTGCATATTAATGGTAAGTAAAAGGCCTTTAGTGTCCTGACTAACTAACAATAAAACTAAGGCACTAAAACCCTGTTTCCACTTACATTAAAAATATTAAAACTACTTAAAATTTCAGTATTTAAAAAAATACAAACTTTAATGAAAAGGTCACCGAGTACTGATCAATTTTCTGTTATTTCGAAAAACTGCAGCAAGATACCTTCTTTAGATTTAAAAATAACAAGCCGGACATCAACAACATATACAAAATATATGTATATATTGTATATGATACCATTTGTCCTTAAGAACCTTAGATTTCAATTTTCCATTTCTTAATTTCATGGAAAGACGATAACAAGATCGATCGAAAAAAATTGAATTCTATCATGATTGAAAAGTTCTGAACGTTCAAATGAACGAATTTTTGTATTGATTGTATTTTTAACTACAAAAAGTTTTTAAATATTGATTATTTTACATTGGAAATAATAAAGAATTAAATAAACTTGTAATCCTGATTGTTATTTTTAGTTGGCACAATATTTCTGGATAAAATATAATTAAAAAAAAAATATTTCGTTCATTTGCACGTTCGAAACTTTATTCACATATTCTATCGATTAGCATCCAATAAATTCGAACGGAAAGTTTCTGATCGAATCAACCATTAACCAATTCGTTCTCCAACTGTCCAATTCATCATCTGTTGAGCCAATTCAAAACATTCGAACGAAGTCTTAAATTTAACTTTCCCCCTTTCGGATCAGATTGGTAGTTGATCGATTGGATCTAAAACTTTAAGTTCAATGTATTTTGGAACACTCTGCTGCAAATATATCCAGATGATTAGATATACACATACTTATCTGTAACATGCAGTTTTTATTTATCATGTCCATTGCGTATCTTCGACAAGTTTTGAGTGTACTTTATTTAAAATTATTAATTATTTCTGAGAAAACATAAGAAAATTGAATTGATTTAATAAAAGCAAGAATTACAATCAAAGACTATAAACTGTTATTGTGGTTAGGCTTGGTGGGCGAGAGAAATAAATAAAGTGTAAATATAAACAAAACCAAGGCGTCTAAGGTCAAAATCAGCTGATAGATATACACAAACAAGAATAATAAATATGACAGTGGCCGTTATCACGACGCTACAATTTAAATAATGAATCAAATACAAATTGAAATCAAACATACATATTATATAATACCGTTACATACACATACATCAATACATGGAATTATGTGAAATATTAAATACAGGTTAAACAAAATATCGAGACAATATGAATAAAACAATAGAATGTGTCGATTAACGACTTACGGCGGTGGATTCGCATGAGATTAGAAATTGCAGAGTTCCACCGAAGCAGTCACAAAAATACGAACTCGTGAGGATTAGTCGAGAAAATAATCATAAGGAGCTCCAGCCCTCTATTCACAGATTCAACAACAGAATTTCCAACAATATTGAGAATTGCTCGAACGTGACGGTCACAAATAAAAGGTGTAATCACCACAATTTAAGAAATGATAATGAATACCGATCCGCTCTCGCAACCTCTTTCCCCCCGTCTACTTTTATCCCCTCTATTATCATTTAATACAACTAACAATTGGTTTCTCATGGATTTTCATTCAACCATTCATCATTACTTAATTCTACGCGCCTAATACAAATCGCATGTCTCATATCCTAAAGGAAAATTCCGAAACTTGTTTTAGAAATCTTTCCTTAAAATTACATAAAGTTTCAAGAAACCTTAATTAAATATATAAAAACAGTTTTCCTATCCAGAAGTCTATATGACAGTCAAGAAATACATAAATCTGCACTAGAGTGGTCTTTATTTTTCGATTTTCGATTCTTCTTAGTCTCACCCCTCTATTATGTCATAATTACCAAAAAAATGATCTCCACCAAATTTTATCGAAATCGGTTAATATTAACGTGTGCCTCAAAGCACTCAAAGTTTCTTATTGACCAGAATTTCATAAGAAACTTTCTGTTCTTTGAGGCACATGTTAATATTAACCGATTTCGCTAAAATTTGGTGGAGATCATTCTTTTGGTCATTATAACATAATAGGGGCATGAGTCCAAGAGGAATCGGAAAAAAGCCACCAAGAGTAAATAAGGACAACCCTAATCTGCACCTTGACGATACAAACAGCTAATAACTAAGGGAAACCCCTGCTCAGAAAGACATCATTGACACACTTCCAACTCGAATCTTAAGAGATGGTTCACCCTTAGCTTTACACTCCATCCGCGTTCCTCGACCTGCGACTCGTTGGGTGATAGCTCTCGAAGCAGTGGTTCTTTCTGGGTGATGGTATGAATCGCGTTTGCGCATAGAGGCGTCGCGATGCGTCGGCGTCGGGGGCGTCGTTTCGTCAACTTGACGCCGAAGGTCCTCAGACCAGACCAGTATCAACGCGAGCCGTCGAGAGGGCTGATCGTCCACTTCCCCATAAACGGCGGAGGGATGCTCTGTGCTAACAAACCGCTGCCTCATAGGATTACGGAGACGAGGACCCGGTGCCTCATTGCATCTCTCCCATCCTAAGACGTCCTATCGTTTCCGTGTTGAGGACGTCTGCAGGAAAAATGGAGCGTACGCAAACCGACGAGCCGCGGATCGATCGTCAAATAACTTCATGCTAGCCGGACTACGACTAACTGTACAAGAAAAACCACTTCTTCTTCTCTTCTCATCTTTACCCTCTTTTATCTCCACATCAACATCTTTTCTGTCCCAAATCTGCCCCAAATCTACCTGATTTGTCTCTCTGTTGACCTGTCAGGATCCGCTGATCTAACGTGGAAATTGCACAAGTTTGCAAAAGATGAGGACAAGTTGTTGAGGACAAATTGATGACCCGGAGGATGTGATGATGATCAGTCTTGATGGCGTGAGAAGTCCTCTCTAGAGAGAAATTTTGACGAAGGCGAAAGTGTGTCACGAACGATTTGCCTCGAGGCAGCGGCTAGGTTAGGTTACCGAGGGTAGAGACCCTCCATGTGAAGCGACGGGAAACGTGGAGTGAAGTGAGTGTGTCCTTTTCCGAGTGAGTACCTTCGTGTTTGTGCTGTTCAGTGTTATCAGAGTCCGTTCGGAGGACTCTGTCGTCATTGATGAGGAATTGTGTCATCAAGGACATACTCTGGACAAACTGACAAAGTGCTTTGAAGGGTGGGAGGGTGGGCCAAGTGAGCCAACAACGCGTGGTCTAGTGCTGTCGAAACATATCCAAAAAGTAATCTCTTATCAAGTCATCAAAACAAGTCACCACTCGTTTTCTCGAAGACATATCCCAACAATCACATTCACCATCATCTGGGTTTATGACCGGGGGCACGAAACAGGCGCTTAGCGCGACTGATCGCCTTTGTGGAAGTTAGGATGAGGAAAATGTCTTCACGCGACTTGGGAGTGATACTTTTCCTGATCCCGCTCTTGGGTCAGGCACTCGCCTTTGTTTTGGAAGGTTCCACGACGAGCTATGCTCAGTTCCGGAAGTGGAACACTGCTTTAAACGGAACGCTGGAGTTTGAGTTCAAGACGGAACAGGGCAATGGACTTTTGCTCTATACGGATGATGGAGGGACTTATGACTTCTTTGAGGTGAAATTGGTGGAAAGCGCATTGAGGCTGAGGTATAACTTGGGAGGTGGTGCTCAGATTGTGACAGTTGGTAGGGACTTGGGAGATGGTCACTGGCACAAGGTGCAGATTACAAGGAACAATGAAAACACGACCCTTACTGTTGATGGGGTTGCTGCAACCTCCACATCGAGGGGCAAAGAATTTGAGTTTGGGAAGCTTGGTGGAAACTCGGATGTTTATGTTGGGGGAATGCCGAGTTGGTATAATAGCAAGCTCACTCTTTTAGCCCTACCGAGTGTTATTTTCGAACCGAGGTTTAAAGGGGTTATTAGGAATCTGGTCTATGCGGATGGAAACAACTTCATACCCAGGAGACAGGAGATAAAGAGCCGAGATGCTAAGGTGATGTTTGTTTTGGTTTATTGATGGTATCGTTGGTAGTGTTAACTTTCGGGTCGTTTAAGGAAGATGATAGTGTCATTTAATAGAATCAAATGTTCTTTAAAATGATGGTAAATTATGGTAATTGATGGATTAAGATTGAGATTAGAGGTGTTGCTAAAGATTAAAGATTTTTTGTTTGTTTTTATAAGGTTTTTGATTTGTTTTTATATGGAAAAAAGCAGATAGTGATGTTTTTAAAGGAAAGAGCATATCTGCTTTTGATTTATTAAGATATTAAACCAAATTATTAAAGAGAAGCAAACTAATTAGTGTTTTTTAGATCAATTGCTGAAGATTAAACCTTACAAAGGTGATAAATGGTTTGTTTGTTTTTGGGAAAGATGGTATAATCCACTAACAATACGTAAATACAATTAATCACACCCTTGTCTGGTTACATCTTATGAATTAATTTTTAGAGAAATTTCAAACAAAAGATTATAAAGATGGTTGTCGGTTTGTTGTTTCTTGAGAAAACAGATATTTGAACCTATGGTTTAAAAGTCAATGTTGACGAAAAACTTTTAAAAGTCCATGAATTTTGAAAAGAAAGTATCAAACTTTTTCTTTTTTGGAACATAAAGAATGAACTGATTAATGTAAAAAATGATTAATTTAAAGACCATTGCAGAAGTAATCATGATCCCACATAAAGATAATGAAGCACACATAAAAGTGATTAGATATATTACATAACGTCAGGCTTAGTTTTGAACAATCATATACTAACTTCAAATAAAACAACCCCTATGAAATTTTCCTAAATTGATATGCATGTCTACTAACGATTACAACTTTTGATCGGTCATAAAGTTTCACTAACTAGAATATGAATATATGTTTGTTGAACTCGATTTGCAATCAATATAGTTAAAAAAATAATCATAAGAATAGTTAATTAATTAATTATACTATTTTTACGCCTGATAATAAAAAATTATCTTTCGTCGAACACGAAGAACATGAAAACATCTAATCGTTTTCCTTATCAGATACATAACAATAGTACACAAAAAAAATTGTCTACAGTATTTATCGAGCTTATCTTCAATATTAATCAATCGGCTGATATTAGGACAAGGGTATATTTTTCCTATCTGGTATAGATCAGTGGTATATAAAACTAACATACCTGACAGAAAATCAATACTGCGTGTACATTTTTTCTCAAAAGTAGTATTTCTATTCTCAAATTTAAAAAATTGATTACGAAATATTATTATGAACATCCAGAAATGTTTCCAAAGGCATTTATGACTAAAGCGTTATTTAAATGGAGCTATTAATAAATTCCAAGGTTGCATTACACCAAAGGCCAATAATTCTATTGCAATTTAAAAGCTTCTTAAACTAATATAAAGTTTCTGTGCTTCAAAAGTAGATTTATGAAGACTCTCATCTCAGTTGGAAAGCAGACATGATGACTTAACATTTGTACTACTATTACATCATTTCTTACACACTTATCATTTATCCAGACATGGTTTTAGGATTTCATTATCTTTTCTCATAAGTTTGATATCATAAACCGCACTTTTACGTTTTAATTATAGTGTAATTGGCCCAGTTTTATCGATACCATCTGCATGATTTAGAAATTCAGCCTCAACCTCAATCCCTTCACATTTTAATTTATAGCCTCATTTGGTCACAATAAATCAAATTTTTTTCTTCATTTATTTCCCTCGGCACTGTTGACTCCTGCACAACACTCAACAAAAGTGGGTAAAGCAGTTTTTAATGGACGATGGACGATATTAGTAAAAGGTTTGGGTTGGATTTCTTGTTTAAGACGATTCTGTAATCAGTGGAAAGCAAAAATGCAGTTTGACGCTTCGTTGCTTTTAACAACGTGTTATTGCTCATGCAACAATAATGCCAGTCGACATTTATAATTTTTCCGTGAATTCGAGCTCGGGACAACATTGCGACAGAATAAACAGTTGACCTGGATTTATCACCACGTTGACAATTTTTTTTTTTACTCCGACGATTGTGTGTATATAGAGAGGAGGGCAAACGACCCTTAACACTCGACGAAAATTGTGCACTCCAGGGAAAATAAGTCCCGCATTTACGAGAGTTAATACTTCGCATGCAGCTGTATTTTTCAATCGATTTTTACGGTGGTTGACTATTCATTAACCTCGCAACGCATTTCCCGGTATCATTTCTCGCTTAGCCGATGAACTAGTAATGGAGTAGTTTTATATAACGTTTTTTTTATATAATGTCTCTGAATGGTACACGGAATTCCTCTTCACTTTTAACAAGAACAGTTAAAACGTCAACGGAAAAAAAATTTTCACTCACTTTGGGAAGAATAATACATATAGCAATTACAATTTTTAATGAACGACAAAGTCAAGTGGAAATTAACAATTGTCGTAATACGGTGTCACTGATTCTTGGGAATTTAAAAAGATTTGAAGAAACTTTACAAGATTTCAAACGTATCAAGATTTTTTAAAGAATTTCAAGCAATTAAAATTTTAAAGCAATTAAAATAGATTTCAAATGATTTTAAAGAATTTAAAAAGAATATAGGGAAGTTTCAAGATTTTAAATGTATCGTCCTTTATATTTTCACAAATAATTAAGTGTGGAAAGTGTTGGGAATTCCATATTTTTACTCGATGTTTGGTTTTGACATGGAAAACTCTTTAATTCCCTATTTCATTATCAACAAAACAATATCTGTTTTATAATATTATTTTAAATTTAGAATTCGAACTATATGTGTAAACAAATCTTCATGTTATGTTTAAAATTGCCTCACAACGGTAAATCTTGAGGGTTTTTGGAAATAACAAAAGGATTTAAGAACATCTAACGAAAATCGAGACAAAGAAAAATGTTTGCCAATTTCTGAGCATTAATCATTTTTTTATTATAGAGAAAGAAATTACTTTCACACACGAAAGCTTGTCGAATTATAGAAAAGGATTGCATGCGGAAAAAAACTCAAATGACTCGTGAAAACGGCGATTATGTTTTCATATATACTGCATCAATTTATATGTTAATTTACACGGATGCATACATGTAAAAACTTATATTTATTCTAGTAAGTTGATAAAAATCAGAGTTTATTTTCTAGTAAGAATCCGTGGAGTTTGAAAGGAAATTAGGATCTCATGATAAGAATAATTGACTTCAGGATCATAACATCTATTGGAAACTATCTCCTCCTTTTCAAAAATCTCCATATTTTCAATTTTACTTTCTTTTTGTCGAAATTCCGAAGCACCTTCCAAAACAGAAAAATTGTCATTTTAATTTCCTACTTTATATTTATAAACAATAAAAAAGTAAGAGCCGAGGATTGTAAAAAGCGAAATGAAAAACTTCGCAGAATTTTTTTGTAGAGTTGGATATTAAAAAAGTTGAGGTTTCATTTAAAAGTCGAAGTAAGTACAATGGACGAAAATGTTAAAATCAGTAAATGTATATTAAAGCCATTGTTGTAACCGAAAAAAGTCTGAACGATGAAATATAATTTGATTAGTCAATTATTAGACTTCCTGAAAAGCTTAATGTAATGAGAAATTAGCGATTTTAAGTAAATTCGAGATTAAATCTGTTGTTAGAGATTTTTGAATGTTGAGAATGTATAGACGGGAAAACAAAATTATATAAAAGCTCAAAGTTATTAAATTGTCTGAAATATTTGAAAGGAACAGTAAAGTTCGCCTTGACGTTAAAATTATATTCTGCACATTTTCTTCACGGTTAAGACTTTAAAAAATGTATATAATATAATAAATATAAAAAAGAATTTTATTGTCCTTCTGATTTGTATTCTGTGTTAAAGAATATTCAGATAACATATAGAATCAAAATATGATTAATAGAAATACACGTATCATTGTCACTTTCATATTAAATATTTATGTATGTATTAGATCATTTTGCTAAAAATTACTGAAAAATTAATGACAATTCAATACAAATAATTGAGTGTAAATTAAATTAAATTGATAGATTTTTTACAGAAAGTCAATTGACCCACGGTTTCATTAAATTTTATTGACGTGTGCAGCTGAAAATAATCAAACCGATGAGTCGTTCTCAAATATGCCGATATCTTATACATTCTTTTATTCTTGAAATTTATTAAAATATTTTCAATTTTACGAAAGCCATATATAAATTCAATTTAAATTTATCGAATAAATCGTTTGAAAACTTTCATAATTGTTTTGAATTCGATTGTAAACCTGAAAAGTCTTTCAAAATATCTAAAATCATCAATGCAGGAAGCCTTCAAAGTCGTTAGAAATTAAAAAAGAAATTTGAAATCCTTTAAAATCCATTCCAATATATACTTTCAGATTCATTAAAATCGCTTGAATTTTTCTTAATTTATCCTAAAAATTTTCTTCCAATTTACAAAAATTTTAAATACCAAAAAATGAAGATACACAAAATTCAAATAGTATAAATAAAAATTAAAAAAGTCTTATAAAATTGTTAAATGACGAAAATGAACAATTTTCTGTCGGTCCCTTTCCTAGGCACATATATTTTATACTAAAAGTGGTAATTATCGGGCAAGATTTGGCAGCATATGACTCGGAACTTACTTTGGCCCACTTTTTTTTTTATAGATTCTGAGACAAGACGGGAAACACGAAAGGAATCCATATATATATATATATATATATAGTCTAGTTGATAGCAAAATATTTTCGTAATATTTTCCTTGTCGGAAAAATCGTTACGTAGCAATAAAGGGGGGAGGGGATTGGAAGATTCACCCTCTCTTTATTTATCTATTTTTATCTTTCTATCATCTTCCTCCCTTTCCCCCTCTTTCCTTAACATATCAGTCCTAGAATTCTTTATGAAGCGAAGGCCGAAGAGGGAAAGTGCTTTATTCAAGCGAACTGCTTCTACCCTTCCGTGTCGAGGCGGGGGTGGCTTTGAGTTACGTAATGCAACATATACAGAAGAAAGAGGGATGCTATGTGAGGGGCGTAAGGGCAAAGAGAGGTGTAAAGACGTAGAATGAGGCGAGGCATTGGTTCGTTTTCAAGTGCACATCGCGTGCCGCATTCGTGCGTAAGCTTGTGCGATAAGTATGTTGCCAGAACAAACTACTGCTGCTTTTTGCTTTCACCACCTTTCAGATTATTGTCCTGCTCGCTGATTGTAAATAAGGAGTTAGTGGAGTCATTTGCAAGAAGAAGTTGATGCTATCTTCATTCTTCATCGACTTTTAGACTCGCACACAATATTTTTCTTGACATTTTTATTGCTAAATAATAATGCCTATTTACGTTTTAATATATTAAGGTGGTTTAAAAAACTTAAGGGGTTGAAACCACATTTTTTACAGAAGTATGGAATTCTTTTTATATATATTGGTTTTTGTAAAAATAGTTTCAAGGCAACTGAGCAGAAAATTACTTTTAATTAAAAAACTGCATACATAGGTTTAACTATAATTCTGGTGAATTTTATATATAGACTTTTGGTATCTTGTGGAATTTTAGTAAAAAATGTATTATTTCTGATTAAAATAGATTGAATTTTACTGAATTCAAAATTCAACTTAATTTGAATAACTTTCGAAATAAGCTTCGTATCTATATAAATAATGGATACGGAAATACATTATTTTTCATTTAAACTGAACAAAGAATATAAATTATTCTATTCTTAGCAATTCTCGTTTCATAATATAAAAAGATTTCTCGTTTCTGATAGAAATCGACAAAAATGGAGCATATAATCCTATATTATGAATAAATTAAAAATATTCCATCTAAGCGAAGAAATTGCCCGTTTTATAAATACATTTAAGAGTTTTTAAAAATCGATAAAAAGCATAAAGCCCCAAATACCTAAATATGAATATTCTCAAGATTAATTTTACAAAAATCTCACTAAAATGAATGAAGAAACTTTCAAGAAAGGTGAAGCTCTTGCAAGGTTAATAAAACCATTATATATGATATCGCTTCATTGAGATTCAGTGATTTAAAATTTTAATACATTTTTAAGAATTTATAATTACAGAAAAATGCTAATGTTCTTATAACTTAAAAGGACGTTATGAAAACACTATTTTTATATCAAAAGGTCCTCGAGTTCTCGTCTAAGTCTCGGTCTTATCAAAATCAGATAAATAAACAAATTATCTTTGAGCTTTTTCCTTTCAGAATAACAATTTAATTCCTATCAATCATCCACAAAATTAGTACTACGTCAACCTTGTTTTTTTTCGTTTCTAAATTCTTAAATGTACGTAACATTTCAGACCCTCATTTATAAATCAAGAACTTCAAGTACCACACTCCCAGGTAGTTCCTATTCCAATCTACAGAAAACGTTCTAAAAAGAAGAAAAAGAAAAGTAATTATGCTTATTTTAGCTGAGATCCAAGTTCGGTGGAATGGGACAGGTTCGTGACGCTTTTGCAAAGAGTTCAACGTTAATAGGGGTAATTTAGTTGCGGCAATCTTCACGCCAGTACTGCTCGCAATACGTGGTTAGCGCACCTAGTGTTACGCTCCTTCTCTACTACAAATTGCGAGGCTTGCTTTCTCAGTAGGAGGTTCTCCATCACAATTATTTCTTCCAAAGCAGGCCGAAGCCCCAGCAGAAGATATTTATTCAAATGAATTTCAACACTGCGAAAAGCGCTTCATATTTTATACCCCAACAAAATACTTTCCCCCTTTTTACATCTCGCCACACGTCCCTAAATAAAAGGAGTTAAAAGTGTACCAAGTCTTTCCAAATTTCCAATTAACTTGCTTTTTAGCAAGAGTCATACTGGGGCGTGACCAAATATTTTCATGTTCCAAACTATTTAGGAAGTGAATCATATCTGTCAAAAATATTTGGACATACTGCATATTTGGACATAATATTTAGACATATTCATTTTGAATTGAGGATGAGATACATAGAGTAGAGGTTGTGAAGAAATTTTTTTTCAAGATTCATTCGTTTAAAGAAAACCTCGGGCATAACATTTTGGTCACACCCTATTATTCTATAATTTAGGAGGAGGTGTGACCAAATATTTTCAAGATTCTGCACCTTATTTAAAAAATGATATATGACAACAATATTTTATCACCCCCCTACCCTTTTTAATTGGAGGATGGAGGTGACCAAATATATCTTTAAGGTTCCGAATTGTAAAATACAATACAAAAAATACTATTTTGTAAATTATTTGGGAACACCCCTTCCCATAATTGGAGCGTGATAGGGGGTATAACGAAATAATTGAAGGTTCAGATTCTTTTTTATATTTTCTAATTGTGAGTAATATGTAAACTGAGAATGCGAATAACTGTCAAAGAATTTGACATTTTTAAATCCGATGAAACGGTGCAATGTACGAAAGAGATCCAAAATTAATTCACTTTTGCCGCTACTCTAGTGCTTTCGTGGTTATTCTGGCTTCCCATTTAGTCTTTATTCAAATGAACAACGCGGGTCGCCCATTCTGACGGCAACAATATCCGAACTCGATGGATTTAGTTCTTAATTAAAAAAAACTCTGAAATTCAAATTACCGACTGTCTAACGCACGTGTCTTGCATTACATTTAACGAAATAATTTCATTAGTTAATGGGAGATTCTCCATTATTTTTCAGGAGGATTATATATTATAATAAAAGTTTCATCATTGTCTACGCTGCAATTATTAAATCGCGAATCGGATTAACCAACTTTCATTAAAACGTCATGCATGTGCTTTTTTCTGAAACTCGACAAAAGCTTTATGAGAAAAAAACAATAAATTCCGAGGCCTTTTTTTAAATAACGTCGATTTTCTTTTTAAAAAAATATCAAAATAAAAAGGAAAACATGTAGCTTTAAAGGATTAAATGACTCAATTTTTTTGGATTAGCTTATATATTTAAGAAAAAAGAAAATCTAAATGCGATGAAAATAAATGTCAAAAGTTTATTTCTCCTGGGTGGTAAATTTTGGTCCCATTGTGACATTCATAAGAAACAAAGATAAATGAATGTTCATTTAAATGACGTTTAAAAAGTTGTCGATTTTCACTGTCCGAGGGAGGCAAGCTCTGAATATAAAAAATCTATATTCGCATCGACACTCATACAGCACTTTATATTCTAAGCGGTTAACTTTGTCCCGTGTGTACGCAGTCGCATGCATTAACTCAATAAATCGATATTCCAGGCAACCTCGCATGTCTGCCAGGACTAGATACTTTTTTTAAAATTATTTTACAATTCTCTCCAGAGACGTAACCCATTAAATAAAAATGAAAAATGAGAAGACGTTATTGGATAACAAGTTTCACCCCGCTACGTATAATAATCACACCAAGATTGCCTACGTTCCACTTCTGCAGGTTTGCAAAACAAAAGCTTCGTACTACAGATAGCAGGAAAAAATATTAATTTCAATCATTGGATTTCCATTTTTGTATAACAGAAAAATGTATTTTATATTTAAAATATTTAATTTTTAACATTTTGCGGGAAAAAACTAATTTTTTAAATATACAATTAGAGATTATATTGTAATTACATTATTTTAGCTTTTCTTTGATAATATTTAAATATTTTTCAAAATTTTATTTGAAAAAGTGTAACTCTACGATGATATTTTAAATTCTTTCAAATTCCTGGAAACCATTCGATAACATTTTTCAAAATTTTTCGCAAAAATTATCAGAATCATAACATATTGAAATCTGTTATAATACCGGGAAAACGAAAAATTTCTAAAAATCTCTGAAAAGTTCTTAACATTTGAAATTCCATGGAATATTTAAAAACTTTATAAAATTTTGATAAAATCCTTAAAATTCCACAAAATTTTATAAAAATAAAAAAAATCGAATGAAATCCTTTAAAATTTTATGAAAAACTTCGAAATTGTTTTAAATTCTACGAAATTCCCAGATGACATATAAAATCTATCAAATCCCATGAAGAGTTTTAACTTATAAAAATCTCTTACAATCCATTAAAAATTGTAAAAATCTCTTAAACTTTCTAGAAACCTCTTGAAGTTAAGAAATAAAACAAAAAAAATTGTGCGTAATATTAAAGCAAAGGGAGTGGGAACCACTCATGTTGAAAGCGGGTTGAATCAAATTCTCCTTACCTAATTTGAAGACCTCGAAGTGCGAGATTGGAGATTTTAAATTGAAATGGAAGGGCGGAAGTTTCCAAACCGTTGAAATACGCTCCTGAATTGTACCGGAAGCGGAAAACGCCTTTCACAGTTGGCAACGAGTCGCATATCCACCAAACCCTTTAGACGCCCTCCTTTTTGACGCTCTCGCGACTCTGACAAATTACAAAAGTTAAATCGTAATGAAACGATCATGACCCACAATCTCATTCCTCTTTCCAACGCTTCGTCTCTCTTTCCTACTAAACCCTCTCTTTGTCGCAAATTTCGTTGTCGAGAACGAAAGAGAATGTTCTTGTTGAGCTTTCATGCTTTGCGGAAAACCTGATTAATTTGACCCTTCAAGTCGTCAGAGCTACTTTTTTACCAGAAAAAGTTTCTCGAAAAGTTTTGTCAAAAGTTTCACGAGGTTCGTTCAAATTTGAAAAACTGAATTTACGTCAATTTTTTTCCTTTTTCTAATTCTTTGTGAAACTAAAAAATATATCTAAACAAAAATCTAAACATAAAATAAATTCAAAGCGAACATAGTAGGTTGAACTATTATTTAAAAGTTAAAGTAGTCTGAAGAAAATTGAAATAAGTCCATAAAAATTCATATAAAGTGAAATATCTTCGAAAGTACCCTCGAAAGTTGGAATAAATTTCGAGGGCTTTTTTTTTGTCTTTGTAACTGCAATCAACGACCCGATTTACCCGCAACGATATTATAAACTTTTGGCCGAGGTCCAACCACCGTCGATCGCACTCTGCATGGAAATTAATTTTGTCGACTTATTTCAATTTCCTGGATAAGTTCTATTGGTCATTTCTGGATTTTAATATAGATAGTCCTTACTCTTCTTACAAAAAACTGATTAATGCATAAAATTTTGATTTAATTCATCAAAAATGCAAATTTTTAACCTAATTCTTTAATAGCAACTTTCGTGTAAATCGGTTATATTTCCTCCTTCTTAATCCTCTAGACATAATTTATTCTCCTTCTTTAGACGTGACACCTCTAGTATCCACCTTTATGAATTATTTTCCATCATGAATAATTCAAGTCTGTTTACGGCATCCAACTATCTCTCCGAACTCACCAAAGTCCGAAGAGTCGTGTACGGATAAAGGAGTATGTACAAAAAAAAAACAAGAAGTTTCAGAAATAAGGACAGAGATAGAAAAAGGAGTGAAGAACTTAAGGAGTGTAAAGATGTTCCAGGAAGGGTTTTAGAATATTTATGATCCGGAAACTCAACTACAAGAGTTTAAACCGGATAAGGGAAGTCCCGAGACAGTTCCTATATCCATAGAAAATATTTATAACGAGATGCTTGAGTTGAGGCTTGAGTAAGAGCAGAAGTCAATCAAGATTCTGTATCAGCTTCCAAGATAGAAAATTTCCAAAATATTTGTAGAATTTGTGATCAGTCAAATTAACTTCAAAATTAAGTGTAATGCAACAAGTAAGTAGTAACCAAAATTAACGAGTAACAAGAAATGAGTAACAAGCAACAAGTATAACAAGTAACAAGACATGAATCTTCTTCAGACTAAAAAAACACATAAAAATAATTGCACAAATCTGGAGGCTCTCCAGAAAGGAGATAATCAGTCCTTTCCCCCATTTCGATAGAAACCTTCGACACTCTAACATTAAAGAAATCAATCACGTCCCGAATAAGAGTCGTAGCCATTCTCACGACAAGGAGGGTTGCACCCCCAAAGAAGTTATCGCGTCGTTTCTGCCCTTCCAGATTAAGTCGTTTTCGGTTTCGCCTCACTGGAAATTCGAAGAGCGACGACAATTCCCATTTAGAGTGGTGGTTTCCATTCCCTCATTGCCACTCGATACGCAACTTTATAAGTTTATACCTATACTATCTATCCATTTTCCTACTCGCATCATGCCCTGGTTTGCGCAATGTCAAGCGAATAATCAATAATGACTTCTTCTTCAGTTGCATCCTCTTACAAGGAAGCAGCAGAGACGTAGGGAACCAATACAGGGTAAAATCTGTCTTAGGGAGGAATTTCACACGATCTGCATCTTACAGAAATATTAACGCGATGACCTAGAACTGAGGCAGTCGGTAGAATTCAATTATGACTTAAGTCAAGAGGAAATCATCTTTGAATGGAAAGAAGACTCTTTTTTTGTCTTCAAATACCATTTATCATTTCTGGAAGGGACATTTATTCTCCCATTTTAATTAGGAATGTCGGACCACTTTTTCACCTCCAACTTCATCCCCTCTTATGGCTGCTCTTCCTTAATACCTTTTAACATTTATATTCCCCTCCCCTCCACCTCTTGAGCTGCTACACCTTCCATACCATCCTCTCCATCTTTCCCTCCTCCACTTACTTAACACAAATCCAGTTATCAGTTTATTTTCGACCCATCCATCCATTTTTTATGCATGCCCCCTCCCCTTCATGATCTCTCTTATTTTTCAACCCTCTCCACATCGCTAGTCATCATCTATATACTGTACCCCTATAATTTCCCTTCCCTCGTATATATCTTTTACCTCTCACCCTTTACCCCCTCCTGACCCTCACCACTCCCTCCATAATCTCTGATCCTCTCATGAACCCTCTCTTTTTTTACACTACTTCACCGTCACCTTACTTTATTTCCAACCAATATCCTTATAGTTTCTCTTCTCTTGTCTATGCTTCTATCTCTCCTTTGCCCCCTCCCCCACACAACCTTGAATTCTCTGTTCTATCTACTTTTCCTCACACGACTCCACTGTCTCATTAATTCATTCCCCCAAACTCTCTTTTTATCATCTGTGCTCCGTTTCCTGCCCCTCCCCCTCTTTCACTCCCACCCGTTACTCCATCACCTCCCCCTATCGTTTGCCACTTATTTTCACCTCAAGGTCCTTTACCACCAATATCCCTGCAACCTTTTTTTCTCTTCCCTATCTTATCCTTTGTTTTTCCCCCTCCTCCTACCCATCCTGTGGGTCATTCCTCATCCCCTATTTTTCACATTACTCAACACTAAACCTCTTTCCATCCATTTTTTTCTTTTATATGGCTCTCTTTTCAGCACTAATAACCCTATTAGCCCCTCGCTCTCTATATCTCTATACTATCCCTTCTCATTTTTTTATTCTCTCTCCTACCCCCTCCCTAACTCCTATTGCACGATAATAGTTGCTTATAAAAGGGTCACAGCTTAATTATTTTTTTAAAAGCATTAATTTTTAAAAAATCACAAATGGAGAGAACGAATTTTTATTCATTAAAATCATTTTATATTTCGTACATTTGTTTTCCTTTCTAAAAGATTAATTAAAATATAACTTTCCTATCCTCAAGAACAATTGGGTACAGAAGTACCTATTTCATATAGGATACATTCGGTCTAATTAAAATTCTCTGGCTAAAAAAATGTTAATTATTATTGCTTGCAAATTGCAGAGATATTTTACATATACAATTATTTATCCAACTGCATGTAGGAAATGTAAAAAAGTTAAAATTTAGGTCGATCGAAAATAGAGAGTATGTTCAATATTATTCAAATACATATATTAAACTTTGCGAAATCAGATCTTGGAAACTCAAAGTGTTTAAACTTGAGTCTCTATAACTATAATAGTAAAATTCTCAGGTTTTGGAAGAAGCTCAATGGGAAGCCTCTCACTAAGAAATAAAAACAGTTTCCTAACAATTTCAAATTATAATTAAAATATTTTAACTCGAGAAATTGCCTCCTCTGTGTACAATTCAAAAATCTTATTTATATTTTTAACTTTCATCTACTTTGCCTTGTTATTGCATCAAAAAAATTATTTCTAAGTATTCTTCCAAAAAAGTGGACAAATCTAAAATTACTTGGTCATATGAACCCTCATTTATTATACAAATATATGTAATAAGATTTCTCGAGCGGAAATACAAAAGCACGTGACGTCGCAATAACGATTTATCATTGGTCGGTGGAAAAATAAAAGAGGGAAAAATTTCGTTGAATGAGTATTCAACGTGATGATGCGCTCGGGGAAAAATTCTGACGCTATTTTTAGCTCAGCTGTTTTCTAAAGGCACTGAACAGTGAACAATTGTAATCTTTCTTTTTGAATTGCAACATGTTCCCGTTTTCAGTTTTCGAAACGATACATATTCGCAAAATAGACAGAAGTAGTCTTCGTTTTTAATTACAACAGTAGACAAATTGTACTTTAAACTCTGTGTAATTATTTTCCTTAAAAAAACAAATAAATAAAAAATAAAGAGAAAAGTGTTTACTTAAACAAGTTATACGACAAATATTCAAAGAAAATTCCATTGCATTAATGTTAGTAGAGAAAGGCATGCAAATCCAGGAAATTAAAAATATATGTATACAAAAAATAAACAACCAATTCCGCTCTTTATTTCAATTAAAATTCGCCTACTTTCGACAAATCGCGATATTCAGGGAAACTCTTTTCGCAGAAAGCTTGCCTCGTGCAGAGAGAGATATTTAGGAATCGATTTCACAAAGGTATGTTTTCACTGGCACGTACCTGCCTATTTCGGGTAATAACGTGAGAGACTAGCACTTACTAAAGACCCTCAATTTCATGAAATGGCGACACTTTGCTCGACAAGTTGTTTTCTAGGCCTTTGTCATTTATAAAATCATTAAGTAAATCAAGGGCAGAAAGAAAAATCCATAAACGTGTCGTGTCAGAATCTTGAGAATTTAAATACCAGTATTGATATTTTTAAATAGATTTTAAAACATTTTTATATAATAATTATCCAAACTCTTTTACGAGCTCTTTTATCAAACTTCTCTTTCAACCAAATTTTCCATCTCCTTTTCCAAAACCCCATCTTTTTTCAAATTCTGTTTTCCAAACCTATTTTTCATTCATATTTTTGCACTTTACTTTTCCACCTATTTTTCCAACCCTCTTTTACTGAAATTATTTTCAATCTACTTTCCCAACTTTTTATAAACCCCTTTTCCACATTTTTTTTCAATATCCCTTTTACTCCCTCTTCCAAACATTTTTCCAATCCCAAGTCTTTCATCTTTTTTAAAAAATAATATTTTTAACGGCAGAAGCTTTCAAATATGATGCTGACAATAATTTTATTATAGGCACGATTTCGTTTATGACTCGCAAAATCAAGACAGACGATTAGGGCTAATCGATTTTTAGTGACTATTTCTGTTTAGGGTCTTGATAATCGTCTTAAGTTTAGGGAGCTGGAGCCTTATATCGACCAAGCAAACAAACCAGGTGATTCCCTGTAATCTGTCTAAGCGGCGTCAATCGCTTTCAAACAAAAAAGAATTGCCCGAAAAAGAATTGTCGAGAAAATAATCGAATCGGATAAGTATTGTCGCGGAAAAAAGATTTGTTCCTTTTTAGGTCGATTAGAGGTCGCACCGACCTCGTGACCGTGTTGACTTATATTTAAAATTTCACACAGTTCACCTCCAAAAAATTCTATTCACAAATCTCTGCATATTCAAAACTACAAAGAAAGAAAACTCGATTTATATAAATTTAGAAATTTCAACAGAGTACAATATTGCAATTTTAATAAGGAAGCTAAAAAAAATTCATAAAAACTTAAGGCTGTTAGTTTTCAACTTCAAAATTCAGTCTCTTTATTTTACGCAATAATTGTTTAAAAACCGTTATATAAACATTTTTTCACTCTATAATCATATTTCTATTATTAAAGAAAGAGTATACCTGTAGAGGCAAAAAATAATTATTTCTAATATTCGTTGGCTAAAATGGATTGACTTTTGAGATAATAATTAGAAATAAAAAAATGTAATTAATTTTTTAAGGACAATTTTGATTAAAATAAGAAAATCTCCAGTTGTAGCTTCACTTTCTGCATGATTATATTTTTTCATGCAGTAATTTTAGTCCCAGTAAACGAGCCCATTTCATTTTTATTCCCTAATTAACGTAATCCCCTGCCATATTTTTAAAGAAATGAGGTACTCTCGAGTTACGTTCTGATGAGCTATCTTAGATTACGCTTCAGAATCTCCTCCAATTTTTCTATAATTTTACTACTCTTATAAATTCTCAGTTGGCGATAAAAATTAAATATATAATACATAATACTTATATAATTATGTTCATACAAAATGATATGATTTATTGAATTTAATTTAAAAGATCTAATTTTAATTTATTTTATTTCAGTGTGGAGGCTTCCCCTGTGTTGAGAGTTTGAATCAACACAAAACACCAAGGGTGAGTTTTACATATTAAAAATATTTATTTTAATCCAGCGATATTCCAGTTAAATGCATTTACCATTCACCCGATGAGAATTTTATAAATTTCAACTATTTTCTCTTCCTACAAATATGCATAATATTTAACAAATAATTTCCAATAAAAATTTTAATTAAACGACAGGAATATTATACTTATACAAACAAACGTGTAATATTTGAATTTTCAATTAATTTATAAAAATAATTGAAATGCAGTATTTGAAAATATGATATAAATTTTACGATGGAAATTGTCTTCATAATTCTCATATGTATTATGAAATAATTATCTTTATCACAAAACTGTAATTATCTCGCTTCATTGATATTTCGTGTTTCGCAAAACATCACATTCTGAATATGTAATTCAAATTTGAGTACAATTATTCTATAGAGGTAATATTTACGAGTATATGGAAGGAACATACTGTCTATTTCGAGAGACAAATATTGTTCAAAATTGTCGTCATTTAAGCTCGTCAAGGAGCTTTATATGTGCATAAATTCGGTATGCACATGCATAGGGAAAGTGCATTTTGCGGCACCAATGTACCTGCCATTTGTAATTAAGAGAGACTGGATATACGCAATACTTGAATGTATGCTGTTTACTCAACGTCTATAGGAATCCATAACAAGTAAAATTATATTACGCAACTAACAATGCAATGCAAATGTTACTACTTCAAATTAATCGTAACAAGTGCATTAAACTTACATTAATCAGAAAATATCCATCAGGATGCAATTCATTAGGCGTTGATACGCAAAAGTTAATTAATAAACATTAATTTCGAAAATAATTTCATAAACTAGAATTTTTAAGTAATGTATTTAAAAAATATTTAGATTTGCTTTGCAAAATGTACTCACCGAGACCGCAGAAGAATATTCCATCAGAAGATAATCCATCCAGGAAAGGCACTTCACAAAACACTCACAAAACACTCGCGAAGAAAATTTACAAAAGAAAAAACACGATTATATAATTATCGATTATATTATACGAAAATTTATTATATAATTAATATTGCGAGTACGGAACGTTGTGGATAGAGTGAAAAGCGGACTGAGACAATTTTTGGGAGCTTCGAGCAAACCAATTTCCAAAAAATGTGAACCGTACGAAAAATAAACAAACACTTGACAGTCTATCATTATAATCAATTTTATTTAGAATTTTAATATTCTTGAATAGTCATATTTAGTTATTGAATTGATTTACTTCATTTATTGAAACTTGAATATTAAAATTTTGGGACTAACCAAAAGCATCGAATATACAAATAGCCAAAGCAGAAAAATATCGAATTTAGAAAAAAAATAGTCAACTTAATTGTAAACAACCATTTTAGATAAAATTTACTTTGAGCAACATCTAAATATTATTTTTAAATTCTAATTAGATGTTATTATATTATCATTATTTTGGAAAAGATCTAATTATTATTTTAATATATTTACTTTAATTATTAATAGTATATTTACTATTAATTATATTTTCAAAATTTTGTTTCTAGAAAGCATCAGAAGAAAGGGAAATCAGAAAATATTATAATTAGAATTATTCAAGGAACTATTTTCGTTTACAGTGTTTGTCGATTTTCCAAGAATTACGGTTTCTCCGAAATTCACACTTGAATTCGATACACCGCAACGTAAGCTACGTCGTTTCGTCGTTGGGTCTCACGAGTTGACTGGTGGGGGAATTGCGCGAAGAGGGGGAAAAGTGAAAGCGAGGAGACGAGCGAGTGGGAGAACCGAGCAATTCAGTTTATACTTGGGACCCGACTCGCGCGCACTCAAGGACGTAGGAGTCTAAAACCGCTCTTCCGCTGTTCCGCGTTCGCGAAGAATTTTACTTTCTTGAATATCCGTAATAATATTAAACACATGTTCTCACTTTTCCGGTAGCTTATTAAAAACGCTTTTTCAATTGTACAGTGTTTTTCGTGCAGAAGTTCATTCTGACTTATGAGCCGACCGTGTGAAGTCTAAATTTAGGAGATTATTTGAAATACGCGTTCCGCGCGCGAGAATATCTTAATATTCTGTCCGAGTCTATTTTTATAACCTCGTCCGTAACAATATTGAAGTAAGAAGTCTTTTTTCGGGAGTTTATAGTGCTTTTTAAATTGTGCAGTGTTTTTTTTTTCTATTGTGAAGTGTTTTTATTTTGTGGTGTTTTTGAAGAGAATCTTTTGGTCATTGGAATGGATGAATTATCGAAAGCATCGTTTTCCGCCAGGATAGTGTGGTTATTGCTTCGGAGAAACAGGTTCGTGTATCTAATATTTTTCCCCAAGAAACGTAAATATTTTTGTGTAAATATCGGGCGATTTAATTATCTTATTGCTTCAATTTTAATTGGTTGACATTCTAGTGTTTTCTACCTTGGCTTTTAGTTAATTCGGAAAGTATTCTACGTCGAAAAATAGCTTTTAAATTTTGGAGTCTAGAAATGCAAATGCTTTATCTTTTAGATTTGATTTTCTTTCTTTATGAAAATTTCAAAAACCAATCGTTTCATTTTATTCAAGAACTAAAAGTAGACATTTTTCGTTCTGTTCAGACATATACTTACATTTTTAAAAGGCATACTACTACAGAGGTAAAAAATTACTAATTATAATTTTTGAGTAAAGTGAAGTTATTGAATTTTGAGATTGGAAATGAAACTCAATACATTTAAAAGAAGGGCAAAATTGTTCCTATTATCTTATCCCTATACCTATTCACTTTTATAATGACGAGAATTAAAAATGTTTTGACAAATATGAAAGATGGAATGAAAAGAAAAAGAAATTCGTAATCTCTTCCTTTTTATTTTAACCTTCTTCTGTGGTTCAGTTTGCAAACACACTTTTTTTCTGCAAACACATTTCCCGTTTTTCTCTCGCAAAAATAAATCCACAAAGCGTTATTTCTCTTTTGCAACAGTTCTGCGACAAGGTGTAATTAATTTCTCGTTCTGGAAGTTCATCCGAACTTTAATAAAACGGGTACACCTTACCTCGCGATTCTCTGTGTGTACTTGGCAAGGTAGTTATAATATTAGTTGTTGGAAACTATCAAGAGGGATTAGCATACAGAATCGTCTTACATTTTTTTTGCTCGGAAAAAGAAGTTTCTTTTTAATTTCGAGTTTGGTTCATTTGAGATTTTAATATGATTTCAAAGAATAATAATTCAACCTGGAAAAATTAATCCTAGCGCATAACCAGAATGGGGAATTTCCCGAGGAATTTTTTTCTTTTTTTGACGGGGTAAAATTTAATAGTGAAGCGTATTCTTAATTTATTCTGTAGGTAAAGAAAGAGGACGTTGAGAATCGATCCCTAGGGATAGGAAAAATTTTACAAACCTTTGAAATTGCGAGTTTTACCTTGGGCTGCATTACTTCCGGTTGAGACTGGGTCGTCGTTCGCTTAATGGTTGTCGAAATTTAAATGCGAACTCATACGCTCAATCCACATGCTTTCACCGATGCTTTGCCAGCGATGCACTTTTCATTTTGCAAAGAATTTTCATCCGAGAGTCAAATAAAGTATAAAATAGCCTTTGTCGAGTGTATAATATCCCTTTATATGTTTATACAATGGAAGTGTTTCTCATTACTAAAAAGTGCTCAGTTTGCCTCGCCTTTAATCAGTTTGTTGTTAATCAACAGTTTTAAGTTTTTATTCGTGGGATGTCAGTTTTTTTTTATAATTCAACAGTTTTTAGTTGTTATTCTGCATTTATCAATTGTTATTCCTGAGCTGTTTATTCTTATTCTTAATAGTCAGCTCAGTATTCTCGTTTTTTGTTATTAAATCTTCAATTATCAATTTTTATTCTTCAGTCATTAGTTACCAGTTGTTATTCGTTAGTTTTGAACTGTTATTCGTCAGTTTCAGTTGTTATTAGCCATCATGGCCGTGCGCAAGGGTGGGGGGGGGGGGGTTTGGGGGGTTCAAACCCCCCAGACAAATTAAAATTAAAAATAAGTTTTTATTTTAAATCAAAGAAGATCGTTTAAAGGAAATTTTTTTACAGTAACATATGAATTAATCATAAAAATATTTCCCCCCTCCACCCAAAATGAATTCTTGCTGTCTTCTGTCTCTGACTTGTTTCTAAAGAAAAAGATATGATGTATTCGTTTATGCAAGATGCTTTTGTTCTCTTTACTCAACAAGAGAAGACGTGGAAGTCGACTTAATCCTATTACATAAAAGAAAGAGAATTATGGAGTGGATCTTTCTCTGGAATATCGAACATCGATGGCGAGACCTGAGAGCCTTATGAAGATTGAGGTCGTCCTAGTAAGAAAAGAGTATTTCTACTGTCTTTCGTAATCGGAAAAAAAGAAATGTTTATCTCAGGGCTTTCTTAACTTTCCTAAGCATGATTAAGAACATTCTTTTAAAAAATTGTGGAAAAGCTAAGTAAATCAATTTATAAGATTGAAGACTACTTCCAAAGTTTAAACTCCTTGGATTTTTAAATATTTACATATTTTTTATTCATGGATGTAGTAGTAATAGATGACTAAAGTTTCAAGCACAGCTTCACGTCGTCAAAGTGCACATATACCAAACTTTCATATAATTTTTCTTAAATTGAATGTTTTTTATTCAATTAAATGTTTTATTTGGAAAATTTATTTAAGTTCTTATTGCACTTAAAGTTTTAAAATGAATATTCGATTTTTCATCAAAGTCGTTAAAACTTTTATTCGTTTTTTGACTTCAAACGATCGTGTTTAAAAAGAAATTAATTATTTCCATTCTCTCGAGTAAAATCATTTCCATTAGGAGCACCATATCCTCGCAATTTTTAATGGAAGCTATCCCTCATAGTTATGCCAGTCGTTATTATAAATTACTGCAAAATGGAAATATCTCTGCTCCCTGTTCTGCTTTTATGGAAATTTTAGGTCACTATAAAAATGCAAATTCTATCCGAAAGATTCCGTTTATTTAGCATTTGTAAGAATGTTCAGATTGATACAAACGGAAAGTGTGTGAATCAGTGATTACTAAAATTTAATTTATAATGAGATTTAATTCTCGATTTCAAATTGTTTTTCCGAACCAGATTTCACATAAATGAGTAATATAATTTCAAAAGTTTGGTTTAAGCTTTATAATCCGATTTCGAATTTTAATATGTACATGTGATACATGACACGTACATATATTCGAGTACATATTTAAAATACATATTAATTAATATTTAATGCATTATTGTATATTGTTGTGGATCCGAGAGTGGATTTTGTTTTGATCCATTCGATTACGGCTTATTGTTAGTTTCAGTGTTTATCCCTCTGCAACATAGGACAACAGTTTGTTTATTAACTGTTAATTATCATTTCCTTTTTCTTGTTTTTTTTTCTGGAGTAAAAATTGTTACATTCCAAAAAATTTCAATTGTAAATACTAAATTTTGAATATTTTCTATTCAAATACATAGTTTTTAATACCTTCAAATTGGAACTCGTTTCAACTTATACATATTTCCAATTTTCGCTTCATTGCATTGCAAATTCTACAATATAATATTGTCTTAAATTATTCAATTTTGAAAGTTTCGAATTTCGAAAACCGGGAAATGACCTGAAATTCTAAAATCTGTCTTATTCTGGAATATTTTTGGAGTAATGACTGAGAATAAATAAGTCGTAATTTTTAAAACCTAAGGTAATATTTTCCAAGAATGAATATGGATAGGAATTGTTTCATTATTATTGAATAAATCCGGATCGTCGAGGCGAGTGAGAAGTTGAGAGGTCGAGGTCGAATCTCTCGTTTTCTTGATCGTGCTGATTAAAACCCTTTTCTTTATTCATTAATTTCGACGAATGCTCTGTCTGGGGCGGAGTTTTGCAATAAAAATGGCTCGTGGCGCTAAGTAACTGTCGCATAAAGTATCCTGATACGGTAAGAATCTTAAGATTCGAGATACCAGTCTCCATTTCATGAAAGGGGGCGTAAATTTTATGACCGTGTACTCTCTCGACATTAAACTCTTCAGTGAGACGAAATACGCTACTTGGCCACGAAAAGCAATTACTTTTTAAAAAGAGATCTTTCTTCCTAGCTGATCTATCTTTACCTCATTAAAAAAACAATTTATTTTCAACATTTTATTTAAAATTTTTTTTTCACCCTAAATTCAAGACTGGAACTACAACCATTTATAAATAAATTTTACAGAATCGAAATGACATTATTTTCCGAATCAATATTTTATTTTTATATAAAAGTAATATCTCGTTTGGAATCTTCTTGGGTCGTTCTAGAGATATCTCTGGGATATCCAAAGCTATAAAGGATTTATTTTCTTATTTCTTCTGATGTTCTTGAAAGTTTCTGAAGATTTCAATCGTCATTCGAG
>UCOH01006741.1:0-66331 GCA_900474275.1 Synergus japonicus
CCGTCCGGGTGATGCACCTACTGGTATGCCAGTGAGGCGTAAGGGGGGAATGATGCCGAGCGGTATGCCGTCCGGGTGTTGCACCTACTGGTATGCCAGTGAGGCGTGAGGGGGAACGATGCCGAGCGGTATGCCGTCCGGGTGATGCACCTACTGGTATGCCAGTCAGGCGTTGTGCTGAAAACTACCGGTATGCCGGAGAGTTCAGCTGGTCAAGAGGCGGAATCCACCTCCAACCATTCTGACGATTTTTCGTCGTGCGGGCCTTTTTATATCCTTGGGGCCTAAAGGGTTTGGATGGTGAGGGAAGAACTCTTTCGGTGGGAGATGCGCAGAGGACGTTTCCTCGATACCCGCGCTTCTAAGTCCCCATTCGCGATGTTTTACCCGAGTGAGTAGAAATTGTCTTCGCCGCGCGGTAGTCAGACCTAAGTCTGAGTATTTTGAGGCGAAGATTATTTCTACTTTTCCCTAAATTAATTCTATTTTAATTCTAGCTTTTTTTATTTATTTACATTTAATTCCGAGGTAGCAATGTCGTTGGGGATCTTTGCGCCTGGGCGTATATCAAGCACCGTGGAACCGACACACAAACACGGTATGCCATAAGAATACGAGTCTGCCTGCTCGAAATTCGTATACATTATGTCACATTTTTCGTGTTGGAATATTGCAGTGTTTGTGTGGAGGACACACTGCTTGCCTGGGCATCGCATCGTCGCGTTATTGTTTAACATACGGAGGTATATATCACCTACATTGACGCTTTCCCGCTTTCGCGTTTTTGTGAAATACAAACAGAGGAATCTACTCTAACCACCGAAATTTCGCATGCGGCCAGCGCTTTTTAAAAGTCTCGCTTTATGTTTACTTAATACAAAGTATTTTTGACGAATATTCTGAAATGTATTTTGTAAAATCCGGGAATTGATGAAAATTCCACAACTGTCTTCGATTTTATTTTTGATGCGCTTTCCGATTTGAAAAAAACTTTTCCAGACAATTAATCTGAATATTTTTATTTGGCACGTGCAACTTTTGTTAAATCTCTTGAAATCTTATAAATTATTTTCAAATCCTTTAATTAGAAACTTTAAAATCGCATTAAATCCCTAGTAATTTCTCATTAAAGTTACTTGATTTGTTAGAAATCCTGTACTTGGTAATCCTTAAACTCTTTTGAATTTTTTTGAAATCCGTTCAACTTCTTTAAAATCATTCAAAATCTTTCGAAATTACTTGAAATTAATTAAATTCGCTAAAATCAATTACAAATCTTTAAATATTTTAAGTTTCTAAAATTCCTGAAAATACAAAAATTCCTTATAATATCTCTGTCTGTAATTTAAGCAATTTTTTTATCAAACACTTTTGTACAATCTAAAAGGAGCCAATTATGGATAAAATAAAAATAAATTTTATAAAGAAAATTTTCAAAAGGCTTTCTTAAATTATAAATAAACAGAGTTAAAATTAGATTGCAAGTAAATATTTTAGTATGAATAAGTTGAATACATTTCAAGAAATTATAGTAATTTTTTAAGGTAAAAATATCGATACACAAGCAACTTATAGACAATTTTCCATAAGTTCAAAAAAAAAAGGTATTTTTCGGTGCGCATGGTATCTCCGGATCGGCTCAATCAATCATTACCAAATTTTAACCATTTATTTTTAACATATATAATTCTGAAGTACTTGAACGAAGAATTAAGTCAAAATTTTAATATTCAAGAAAATGGCGGATGTGTAAGCACAAAATTTTTAATTTCCTTAAAAAATCGCTCATTTTTCAGTTAAAAACAAAGAAAAGAAATTATTAATTAAAATATCAATCACTCAATTACCTTTTTTTGGATTTCTGAAAAATTTGCTCTAAATTGCTTGTTTATCGATATTTTTGCCTTAAAATATTACTGTAGCTTCTAGAAATGTATATTATTCAAACATTTGTCAATAAGTAATAAAACCGGTTTGCAAATAAAATTCTCAAAAAAATCGTTTCTGTTTGCCTTGCAACTGGCCCTAACTTCTACTAAAATCTCTTTAAATCTCTGATTAAAAATGTCTTGTAATCTTACGATAATTCTAGATTTCTTTTGAAACCTATTTGTTAACTGTTTTTATACAGTAAATTACACATTTCACAACCCGCTATGTATTGTTTGATGCTCTTATAGTAAAAGTGGGTAGAGGGGCCTTATATTTATAAACGGGAAAAATCCGAATATTGAATTTCATAATATGACACATTCTTTTTAATTGAAATTATTCAATCACTACGTCCTGCGTGAGATAATGTAAACATCCTTCATGAAATTCACCGAAAATGCCATATAATATACACAGGACAGGAATATGTGCAATATGTTTTCTGTTTTACAACCTCATTAAATTAGTCAATACGCTGAAAACTCTCGTCTATGTAGAATTTACAATGCAGATAGATTTTTCATTTATAAAGCGCAAATACGAAAATTGTTTGAAAAGTGAAAAACAACGTTTCTAACGTGTAAACAATTTCACATGTTTTAGCTTTATTTACGACAGTTGTTATTTTATTATTTTAGCTTTGAACATATTTTTTCTTTAAATATAATACCTCAAGAGATAGTTGGGAGATACTAGGTCAAGTTAGTTTACATTTTTACAGTAGCATAAAAGAAGTTGAAAGCTGCGGTAGTCATAGACCGTGGAAAATTAAATGCAAATCCATTTTTCTTCGAGCTCTGTTGAAATATCTCACCGGGTGCAAACAGAGAAGGTACATGGTACAGAGGGCTCAGTAATTATCATTTTGCCTGGAGCTCCCTGGTAATTTACATGAACTTTACCAGATGCTCATATCGTGTGTCAGTTTGCGATGTATCGATTAACTGATAACCATCGTAATGGATTGACTTGTCGATAGACTTCTGGCATCTTTCTCATACGTATACATGATGTACGAGTAAAGCATGTATGTATATTGTATGTACATATAGCTGTTAGAGTATATTATTTAACCACGACTTAATTAATTATCCATAATAAAGTATGATAGGTTTATTCATTTAATCTGTCGTCCAAAGTGAAGGGACTACAAACAATTTTCACGGTCTGAAGGAAGCTTTGTGAGTTTTAAAAGATTGCAAGGGATTTAAATGAAACAGGTATACTTATTGTAATTACAAAGAATCACGTAAAATCTTGAAAATTTTTTTGAAATATGAAGAATAAGATTTACAAGTCAATCTTTCAAAATATTGAAATTAATGGAATACAAAAAAGTATTTAGAGAAGCAAAAAGAAACGAATTGCGTGTGCGATATAAAATACTGATATACATATAATACTATATATATATTGTGACGTGGTATATTTTATATCACGCACATTTATCATATTCTAACATTAAAATTAACTTATTTGCGATAAACTCCTAGCACAGAGTGTTAGGTTGTTTGCACACTGTAGGGACTAGCCAGCCTGCAGAATGGCTATGTTCCCCCTTCCATTTCCATCATCTTTACAGCATGGCTCAGCGACAGTGTTCTACGCTGAGAAGCTAGAGGGCTCGGGTTCGATTCCCGGCATCTGAGAAAATCTCCTTCCCTGTGTCTAAGACAAGGTCCGTTCACACTGCCTTACTGATGAGTCCAGTGAACGGACCTGGGACAAAACATAGAAGAGAGAAGTTATAGATGGCTTAACGCCATATCCGTAGGTTACATCTTTTAACCCTACAACACAACCTGCCAGCTGATTGGAGCACATGAGCTCTCGAACAATCAGCTGACCATCAACCAGCAATCCGGAATCTGGAAAACACATTCACTCGAATTATTACTCACACTTTGTTACACTTTTTGTTTCATATCAACTCTGAGCCATGGGAGGCTCAGAGTCACAGTCACACACACATACATTTTCACACTGACGTCCTATCCGCATCGTAAAGGCCCGAAGAGGATCCTGGTCAAAGTGCATGGATGAGATTCCCGTGCACGTTAACGACCAGGAGGATGACTGTAGGGTCTTAGCGTTTCGCAGGGTCTTAGCGCCCCGACCGAACTCTTCTATTGAGCGAGAGACTAGCGAGTTTCCTTTCTAGGTTTTACGAGTATTATGGCGGAATGAGCGAGAGGGAATGCTCTCTCGAATCCTTCTTGATGTAGCCATGTTTGGAAGAGCATGTGCGTAAGTACGTGCAATGTACTATTCTTTAATAAAATGATCTTTAGTTGTTCAATCATTAAACACGTGTTATTACTATTGATTAATGTGGAGTAGGCCACAAGACAAGTATAATTATTGATTTATACTTGAACAAAACCTACATGACAACTCACTGCAGCGCCATCTCTGGGCCTAGAGCATCATCACCGTTGGGACCGACCGTCGACGAATTACCGGTCGTCGACAAATTATTAAATTACCAATTAGGCTAAGTTATCAGTTTCACAATAGTTTCGTGGCGCTGCCTGTTTCCGCGCACGCCACGAAACAGGAAGAGAGAGGTTAGCTCGTTCACTCTGTGCTCGTGGTCGTTTCGTGCAACACGTATTTTGAGTCGTGTTGAGTTTTCATTCGTTAGTGCTACATTACTTGTGTTTGAGATTACCCTGGGTGTGGTGAGGAAACCACCCAGTTGAGATTAATTACGATTGGATTCGGCTTGTTGCCAGATATTGTTGGCTATTTGGATTTCGGATTTTTAAAATGCCGAACTTGACCAGAGGGCAAGTTCGTGGAAGGCGTGTGCTTTGCCACGCATTTGTAAGTGCAGGTAATGATCTTTTTCTCTCTCTTCCATTGTGATTATTTCATTTAATAAATCGTGTCTCTTTTTGAGCATCGCTGTACATTAACAAACAGTGGTTCGTCAATCTCTTTGGATTTTGCTCCAATCGCTATATTCATTTATTTGTTCTATGACGTAATAACTATCTTCTTTATTTAATAAATTTTGTTTATTGTTTCTTTTAAAAATTCGATTTTTCAGTGAATATTCCCTTTCCCCGCGCTCTCCGCGGTACTGCGCTAGCCTAGGGTTATTTAAAGTAAATTCAATTCGTTTTAGAAAATACTTTTGCTTGTTTTTGAGTAAAACAAGCTGGCACTCAAATGGCATATTCAAATTAAAAATTGTTTAAGTTAATAATTTCAAGATTTCACAATTATAATCCAAAATAAAGGTTATAATATATAGTATATATAATATATATGTATAGTATTATATGATTATATGCTATATCTTTTTATGAGAGTTATTTTAATGACTATAAGCTTTTGCTTTTACTTCAAGAGACTGTCTGTAAGCTTTTATGCAGTATAACTTTACGGAGAGAAATCGAAGTTGAAATTTTGGTGATCAGTAGTAGAAATCTAGAACTCAGTATAAAATAAATCAAGTAATTCATCTCTATGAGGTACTATCTTGTAGAGATAGTATTGGCGCTAGAGTAACGAAAGGTTGGTTAGTCAGGGACTGTTTAAAAAGGACGGTATTCTTATTAACTTGAAATTCGTTTCATTGTCCCCGAAATATTTAATTAGTTTTAGTAGACTGAATCATATAGAGATAAGAACGCTATTATTTGAAACAGCTGTTATATTTCAAAGAATGTTTGTAAACAGGGAACAGCTGAGAGAGAGAGAGAGAGAGAGAGAGAGAGTACAGGTGATTAATCAAAACAAATCCGTATATTTAGAAATCAATAATGAACCATAAAATTGCTATATAATTCACACAATCAAGATTAACACGTTACGAGAGTCGAAAACCTTCGCGAGAATAATGACAAATAAAATTATCAACTTTCGATTTCTCCAACAGGCCGTTACGAACCTTCCAAATTCAAATATTACAAAATCAAATCATGATTAATCATACAATGCCATTAAAAATATACATGGATAACCACAAAAATAAATCATAAATAGAAATCGATTTACGAAAATATGTAGATTCGCAATAATTAATTAACCGATTTCACAAAGTCAAATCAGTTCATATAAATATAGTTATAAGCGATTTATCGACAAGATACCCGTGTGGAATGTGCCCAGTATAGTTTCTTTGCAAATCTGTAATTATTCCTAAAAATTTTCTTGTAACATTATAGTAATATTATCGTGACTTTGTTTTTTACTTAAAAATTAAAATTAGAAATGCCTATTCACTACGTTTAAAACGAATGTGATTTTAACAGCAAACAGCAATATTCATATTAAGTTGCATAGAAATTAGGATTAGTTGACAAATTAAAAAAACAAACTATTTTGTATCTTCATGCATTCAATAAATAATACATATTGTTTTCAATGCTTAATAAGTAATTTACCGCAAAATTAATTGTCATTTAAAATGAATATACATAATAAATTTTTGTTGAATGAATGTTTAAAAAATATTACAAAAGGTGTGGGAAATCATTGTGTATCCTCGGATACACTTAGCACGTAAAGTGATAGGCCGGCTCTTTTCGCGTCACACTAGTATAACTAGTTATAACTTCTCTCACACTAGTCAATCATTCATCCTAGTTTAGGCGCGAATTATAAGCCGATCGCCTCAGGTTTTAGAATCGGCGGTAAAATAATAGGGCAACGAAAGGTTGGTCAGTCTGGGACTCATTGAAAGATCGGGTTGTAACGAAAATAAGAAAATGAAATAGGGATTCATACATGTGTTATAGAATTTCGGTAGGTATTCTATTGTACCAGCTCGGAAAAGATTATGTAATGTAACGAAAAATTTGAAAAAAAAATTGTTTTAAATATGATAACTGTACTTAATTGATATTTTAAAATGCATAATCACTTGCACGGACTCTTACACATATAACCGCACCGCTAACACGCTTCGAAAAATCGCACTTGCTCGGGATCGAACCCCTGACCCTAAAAATTCTAAACGCACACATTAACCGCCTAAGCTATTTAACCGCTTGGAGTTCTTGGACAAAACCTCAGCCAAGCTCTTGCGCTGAAAAGCTAGAGATAATTACCAGGAATATATTTTTAATTTTTTGTGCTTTACACCTTTTATTAATAGTTGATTTAAAAAGTGTTTCATTTTCAAATTTTTAATTAATGTGTTATAAAGCAAAATATTTTCTCATATATTTACTACATATTTGAATTACTACATTTTTTTTTTAAATTACGTTTTACAAACTTATTGTGTACGAAACTTGGAACTTGAAACAGTTAAATCAATGAGCCCTGAAGAGCAACCAGGTGTTAAGCTTTCTTTCATCTTTACAGTATTCACACCCAAAAAAAGCACTTTTCTATAATCACATGAATTACAGATACCGAGTCGAGCAGCTTGCGTCATACGCTTGAGTATACCTAAGAGAGATTTGCGACTGTCTGGGACAGAGTGTAAGACTATTTCAAGACTCAAACTTATTTTATACTCGCAGCAGTCTCTAAACGTGAAGAATATGTAACATTACACGACGCATCTTATTCCCATTCTAATCTTAACCATACACAGTAATAAATTTTAATTAGGTTTACTACATAAGATCTCCTTTACAAAAGATCCTTTATTCTGAATGGATTCAAAAGAAAATTTATATTACGAATAATGTTATTAATTCATCAAATATTTATTGATAGATATAGGAATGGAAGTTCTAGTAACCACAACCTGACCGTTTAGAAAGAGTACCTGTACTCAAGCAATAGTGTAGTTTTACCTATAATACAACGGTGACAGAAAAATGACACTTTTAGTGGATATGCTCATATACATATAATACTAAGTGTTGTTTCTTTCATCATTTTGTATTCCTTTGGATACCGTGGTAATGTTTCTAAAGTTACATTAACGATGGAATTATACATTGTAGCAATTTGTGTCTCTTACGTATGCAAGGTGTATGTTCTGACATTTCATTAACGTAAATGAAGAAAGAATCTAGAATTTAAAATATCTCTGTATAATTAAAACTTAAGAAGATTTAGTATTGAGATAAAAAATGATAGTGGAGGCCATTACATAGTCAGCATGAATATAGAAGTTTTAATTGAAATCATGCTTCTACATTTTGACGACCATGAAAAACAAATTTATTTTTAGCTATTGAAAACATAAAGCGTACAAAGAAAAAAAACAAGTTTTTGTTACAGCTGGTTTTTAGTATACCTTAATTTAAGTCCGTTTTTAGACATAAGGGGTTTATTCGCTTTAGAATTTTCTGGTATTGTTTCTGATTGACTGCGATTTTTTTTGCTTCCTTTTTTTTTACTTTTTTTCCTTTGGATAAAAACGAGCATTATGAAGAAACTGAAGGCATAATGTACGGTGCAGGCATCGCTGATTAAGGCCTGGTATGATTCTTTTACGATTTTTCGTTGAAAAAAAATTTATCGCGTTTTTTTCGAAACAACGTTTTTGGACGGCTTGTTGATAAAATCTCTGAAACTACTTAACCGATCCTTACCAAAATTTTACCACATATTCTTTATGAGTATAGCTATAGCTCATATCATACGATTTTTGAAATTTTGATTTAAACTATTTTTTTTTCGCAAGAAAAGGTGAAAAAATACGTGTTTTTTCCTTACTTTTCGAAAAATGTCCGCCATTTGGTTAATTTTGAAAAAATTAAAAATTGTATGATATGCGCTATAGCCATTTATCTGTTTAATCTAAAACCGTTTCATTTTTTTGTTTCAGACCATTCGTCCTAGAGAAAACATCAACAGCGTACACCCTCCTTTTTTTTTATCTTCTTTCAAACATCATTTTTATTTACCAATATTCACTAAAATGAATTTAAAAAAAATTTTTATGTATTTCTAAAATGCATTTTTTGTATGTAACATCTTATGTACCAATATCTTTAATTTAAAATTATGAAAAAAATTCTTGAAAGTAGCCTTATTTTTGCGCGTTTAAAGTGGGTAGACCCCTTAATGCTAGATTTAGGCCCATCTGTAGCCTTAAAACAAAATTGTAAAACATGAAGGATCTTGTTTTAAGACAAAAGATAGGCATAAATTTAGCGTTAAGTCTAAAGACGGACTTAAATTAAGGTGTAACAAAAATATAAGCTGTAATAAAAACTCCCCTTTTTTTCTTTGTAATTGCTTAAATGTAAAAAAACAATATAAACGATAGGTTGCAGGCCTGTAATAGAAATTCTATTACTCTCTTCCTAATCAGTATTGACATTTTCGTGAGACAGAATTCAGTTTGGAAGCTAAATTTGGTTGATTAATGAAGAGAGTGTTAAATGATAAATAATAGGCAAAGTGAATGAATTAATGAGTTGATTGATTTGTTGCGTGTAATCATGACACGCACTTATGTGTTCTCTATGGTTCAATTATGAAGAGGACTCGATTAATTATGCGTAGCCAAATATCCCTCACAGGAAAACAATTAGCAATTGTTTCCTACCATTTAACGCGAAACGAGTTTGGATGATTGCGAGATGCCAAAAAATATTAAAAGTATGCTTCGTACGGTATTTCGTAGGCGTCCATTTGATTTGCTGTAATCAGGAAGTGTCAGAATAATGTTGCATTGTCAAATAAGAATAATCGAATCGAATTAAATGCAATTACATTCCGCTTTATCAACTTCATTAACTTTTATGATGCCTATCGTCAACTCGGCGGATATTTTTTTAAGAGAACTATTATGGCCGCAATTTCCAGTTTAATACATTTAATTTTGATTGTCGGAAGCTATTATACATATTGTGAACGTGTAATGTTTGCAAACGATGTTTGAATTACTTCTATTCGTTCATGAATATCCATTATCCATTGAGATATTATTGTGTAGTACAACGTACAAATTAGAACTGATTTAATTACCTTTTATAACTGAGCATTTATTTGTTTGTCGATACACTCATCAAGAATTATAGATTTAGTTATCGCTGGCATTATATGCTCTAATGTCATTAAATTGTTGAAATGTGGTTTTCTATTTGCATTTTGTGTTCAGATAGATTTAGGAGAGAGTGCTCCCATACGGAACAGTCGTACCATAACACCCCCCCCCATGTTTTTTAGAAATGGCGCTGCCAGCCGAATCGTCAGTAAAATCAGTGGACCGATCTCATGATACAAACAATTTGAACGTAACTTCATCCCCAATAACAACTATAAATTAACAATAACAAAATAACAATAACAACTATAAAATTCATTTTTGAACTGCACGAAACTTCATTTATATGTGTTTAGTGCACGAAATAATACTTAATAGTAAGGAGTGTTATCTCCTTCTGCATTTGGCCGGTAGAGGTGGGACAATCTGCAAGAATTATGACGGGTTTCTAAAACATAATAAACGTTTTAAGGTCGATAGAACCTTAAGTACATTAGCTTTCGTTTGCATTCCATCCCATTTTGTAGTAATTTAAAAACAAATAGGTGCAAATGTCGCGACGCTAGCAAGCGTCCCGTAGGGCGCAAGCGTCGCGAAGCGCGCAACACGGAGCGCAAAGCGCGACGTGTGTATGAGAATGTGCCCGCGTAAGCGAACAGATTTTTTTTATAAAATTTATCTTTATGAAATATGTGTACAATTAAAATTTAAGGCGCTTCTGCGGTAATCTACGACTCATCCTAATTTCAAAGTAAGTGTAGAACTTTATTTTTTATTGTTTTAGCATATGTAAGGGTGATCATAGGGTTATGAGACGGGTTTTGTTTTTGGACCAAAAATATAATAGAAAAGATATTTTTCTGTCCATTAAATTTTTTAAACTATTATTTAGTGTAACTACAGTTAGACAAGAGGTTAATTAGTTGAAATTTTAGAAAAATGTCTTAGTTTTGCGTGCCTGACCAAAAGTTGTTCTTTCTGGATTTGCGAAATGTTCGGGGGGTTGTGAAATCGAAACTTATTAGAAAAAAATGACCTAATTTCATCAAAATAGTTTCTATTTTAATCTTTAAAAAGGCTTTCTTTGTACTCTACAATATAGTAAAGTTGAAATAATTTAGAAGTGATGATAAAAAGGCGAAGAAAAGTAGGTGAATTAAAAAATATTAGTTTAATCAGATTCATAATGGATGCATTAAAATTAACAATTCAACACTGAATTCATAAAAATATTAAAAATAGCATTAAATTTTGGGTTGTGTACAAAAATGCGATATACGGCCGCTATAAAATACGTATGATTTTACGTTCATAGATTACAGCATGTCTCATAATCCCACGAGAATGTTGTCTCACGACCCCCCAGTTCCTATATTTTCAATTTGGACACTTCTTTATGGATGTATTGAATTTTTAAGCAGAATTCGTTTCACGTGTCAAAAGGCTACTCACCAAGGAACGTTTTGTATACATGCACACTGAAAAAAATTTGGTAGAGATACTGTACTACCTCTAGTTCTCGTGCCTCACCACAATAAAGGGCGACTGGAGCGCCGTTTTAGGTGAGCAGCTGTACTTTGTTTTTTGGAGTAAAGGCCTGATTATACGCTTTTAGGAAAATGTCCTTCTTCTCACTCTACCATGTGACTATCCCATAAGTATGTCTCATTCTCGCACATTTTCCGGGTAAAATGTGTGGAAAATGTGGAATGAGACAAACTTATGGGACAGTCATACGGTAGAGTGAGAAGAAAGACATTTTCCTAAAAGCATGTAATCAGGCCTTAACTCTCTATCAAAAAGGAGCACTGCTGTCCCACAGTGGGAACGCAGCATGCCCAAATGTAAGTGGCGCAACTCTTCCCGCATTTAACGCAACATCTCTATCACATGGGACAGCAACTGCACCAAATTTTTTTCAGTGCACTGTTGTAATTATTTTGTACAACAACATGAAAACACTGCAAACGTGATGTCACGCTTTTCATTTCAGAGCTGTAAGCGTGTCTCACTTAAAATTTTAGCTTAAAATATTGAAAATTGAACAGAGAAGAAGACATTTAAAAAGATAAGTTTAGAAATAGGCTGGGATAGAAATCAGGGGATTGAAATATATATTGCAATAAATTTCATTTGACAAAGAAATAGAAAGAGATAGACCAGGATAGGGAAGAGATTGAAAGGGAAAGAAAAGTGGGATTAAAAAAGATTGAAGCGAATTTTGATTGACAAGAAGGTAGAAAGGTATAGGCGATAGTAAGAGAGAGATACACGAAAATTAAGAAGTGGAGATTGAAAGAGCGAAGACCGAGTTGAGATTAACCAGGAGACAGAAAAGGATAGACTAGAATAGGCGCAAATAGGTAGGAATATAGATGTGGTGATTGAAAGACATAAGCGTGGATGTGGATTGAAATGGAGGTAGAAAAGAATAGAAAGATATATACAGAGATAAAAAATTGAAAGAGATAGGAGAGAGCGACGATTAACAAGGAGATAGAAAGAGATAGAGAAGTGGAAATTAAAAGAGATAGGCGTTGATGTGGCTTGAGATGGAGATAAACAGAGATAGACGGAAATAGACAAAAGATGGAAAGAGATAAACAATCGTTATCCCTTTCTATCTTAGAGATAGAAGGAAATAGAAAGGGAGAGGATTTCTCTTTACTTTCAGCAGGGTTGAACTTAGCAAAAAATTGATTTCCAGCAAATTGATTTGGCCGCTTGGTATTGAATCACTCTGCCTTATTAATTGATTTTATTCCTATTATTTAATTGATATTGAATAATACTTTAACAATTTTAGTACTCTTAAAAAAATTATCAAATGTTACTGAATGAAATTCGAGTATTGATTATATTTTTCCCTACAATGAATATAAAAATGAGTAACGTTCACTGATGTTAGACCGAATAATGAAGATGAATGTCTTCTTTTCCTGAAAGACAGATCATGAAGAATGCATATGTCGACCTACTTACTTAGCATTGTCATGCACTCGACAGTTGATATGAATTAGCCGGAGGAAAGGGGAAATTGTGGTTAGTTTCGAAAAAAAGCACCAAGAACAAACTTCATACAAAAAGAAACCCATTCAATCCGTCTCATACAAAAACACTTGGATAACGTGGATACCGTTCTAGTTAATCGAAGATTTGATTTATTTCGCTTTAAACTACTAATTACGCTTGCACAGAAATTCGAGCGGCTGAATAGAGGAGAATGAAAGCTGTATTAAAGAATGTCAGAGTTTTCACTGAGAAAATTTTCCGTAAATGAAAGGATAATTAGAACGATTTTTCTGGGTTGAAAGAACTACTTTCAAGGAGTCTGATAAGCTCAGAGAAATGACAAAAGTAGTTAAATATTGTAGACGAGATGATAAGTTCGAGAATTAATAACCCAGATTTATGTCTCTAGTGCATAAATTGTAAAAAAGACAAATTCTCTTTTACTTAACTATCCAAATCTTTTTTCCCACCCTTCCTACCTTTTTACATTCTCAACAGAGAGAATGTATTAGATTTGTGTAAAATTTGACCCCCTCAGTTTTCATCAAATGTCCACGTTTTGGGACCCCTTGAACCCGAAAAACATGTTTTTACGAATGTGTGTCTGTCTGCCTGTGTGTCTAGATTTTTAGTTTGTGAACACGATAACTTTCGAAAAAATTGACCGATTGGATTGTCCTTTGGTATACTCTTTTAGTGTCCTAAAATGAGGATCAAGTTCGTTGGCCAACCATTTTGGATAAAAAGTTAAAAAGTTGGAGCATTTTGAAAATTTTTGAAACCACTTTTTTTATTTAATTTAAAAATTCTAATGACGGATGTTCGTAGTACTCAAAAAGACGAACAATTTTTCTTAATGACTTTTTGGATAAAAAAAAAATTGAAAGACTTATAATATTATGAAAAACAAAAAAATGAAATAAAACTTGAATTAGAAGCCAAACAATGCACGATATGAAAAAAAGTCTAAAGATGAAAAATGTTTCCTTTTGAACACTCTATAGGATAGGCATAATAACTTTTTGAATTTCCTTAAAAAATCTAAAATTCAAATTTTGAGCCAAATAACGCGAGATACAGAGAAAATGATAAGGAACATAATTATTGGCCTTAAAAAGATCTACAAGTTCCCCTTGAACCATTTTTCAACAGGATGAGTAGTTTTCGTTTTAATTATGAAAAATATTGGTAAACAAAGTCGAGCGCGAGGTTTAAATGAAATATCGAGCGCAAAGCGTGAGTGCTCTGATGAGAATGTGCTCCTTAAGGTCGATAGAACCTCAAGTAAATTAGCTTTCGTTTGCATTCCATTTCATTTTGTAGTAATTTAAAAACAAATAGGTGCAAACGTCGCGATGCGCGCAACACGGAGCGCGAAGCGCGACGTGTGCACTAGAATGTGCATGTAATTATCTATATAGTACTAGACATTGATTTTTGCAAAACAGATTGTAGGGAATTGTAGCGTTTAATATCGAATAGAAAAGTGGCGACGAAAGTGGTGGAGAAAGAGATTCAGCGAGGCGATTTTATTCACATTATATATTTAATCTTTTCATATCCTACATTTTTATGTGTATGTAATAGAATGTGAAAGTTTTATTAGAAGACAAAATATTGATACCGAAACATTGACTTAAGTAACGCAAACCAACATTTTACTATCAGAGTCTCTGGTTCCGATAATGAGGGATTTCAATATTAAAAAGGAGAGTAATAAAATAACATTCCAGACAATAAAAACCAGATTGTAATCTTTAAACGAACTTTATGGGGACGTAAGTCGTAAGACCTTTTTATGTCGGATATTATGCATTGTGTGTGTAGGAACTAGCTACTAATTTTCCAGAAAAACGTGGTCCACATTCCACGTAGAGGTCTTAAACTACATAAGGGTTAACAGTACTACGTGCAGAAATACAATATGCTACACCTGCTCCAAAGACTTTATCGTCCCAGAATGGAAACAAAACTCAAATTCTAAGCTTCTGGAAAACATTTTCTCCACTGCTATCTTCATTTAAATATGAATAATTCTCCAGATTCAGGTCAATTTCACCTGTTTCTGGAAAATTATCAAAGTTTCAGTAATTCTGCAAACTAGTGAGTGTATTAATTAATACACAGAATAGAAGCTTTCTTTGATGAAAATTAGAGCCAATATGATGGTGATGTTGTCCAATATATATCTATATATATATATTACAGTGTGTGTAGAGATGTTAATCAGAATGAGATTTACATACGTGTCTCGCATTACCTGCTAGTCAGGCAGATACAGAGGGAGTGGAAGATAATAGCCTCGAGAGAGAGAATGCTTCCTTGCAACCACCATGACATCACAACCTATGTGCAAATAACGTTGTAGGTAAGGTGAAATTATCTCGACTCGTCTACTCGTTTCAGTATCACATTTTGCTACGTTTTACCAACAATGAACGTGACCGAACCACAGAACCTAAACACATAAATTTTTTTTATAAATTCGCGCTCTTGTAGACTGTTTTAAAGTTACAACTGTTTCAAGTGTTAATTCGTTCAGTCGAGCACCTCAGAATTTATGAATTATAAAGAGAGAAAATTGAGAAACAAAGCTATAACAGCTTCGATAAGAATCCTATTGTAAATTATAAAATATCACAATAATCTCTATATCCCTTTCTAACAAAATCACCTTTATTCTTCCAACCACAACTACTCCTTCCCTTTTCAACTGATACCCACTGGATAATATCTCTTTTCCCTGACAGTTACTCAAATTTCACTGACAATTTGTTCACCTAACAAGTTTTTTTTTTCTAACATTTTTCTTACTTTTCTGACTTTCCTGACGCTTTCAAAGGAAGGAAAGCAGTAAGCATTTAATTCAACTACACAAAACAATTATTAAACTGTTTTCATCGATTCTTTGATTAAAAACTTGGTAAAGAAAAGAGACTTCTTTACCTTTTGAAATCTAGTCTTAAAGGCACAAGAATTTCTATTTGAACAAAACTTTATTGATCTGAATTTATTGAGCGAATTTGTCGACATAATCTCTTTTTACTCCCACTTTCAGAAATCAAATATATTTATGTAACTTTGTATGTACTAACATACTCTTAACGCTTCACTTTTTATTTTCCTAGTTCTAGTTAAAAACATTTGCTTTTAAATTATTTTTCGATTCTATGACTTATTAAAGCGATTTGTGAAGTCGCTGGATGCTGGCTTAATTCCGGTTCCTGATCGGAGTGACCATTGGAAGTTGGTGACACCGACCCTTGGTGGTTCTTCGTCTTATGAATTTGAGGTTTTACTTGCTGCATCTGTCCTGGGAGGACCTGGAGAATTCATCCTTCCCAAAATATTGAACTCACGAGGATGCCCGTGTATTTGAATAAGGTGACGACGGAAGTGAAAGATGATTGAGACCAGGAACGGAGCAGAGGAGATCGGATGCCTGTAAGGATCAACACCATCGCTGTCAAAGTACAGTCAAGTGCGAGTGCTGATGCATCGGTGCTATTTTGATTGTAACGCTGTGTCTGATAAGAGCTATAATGGAATGCAGGTATGACTTTGGTTGAATTAGCTGTGAGCATGATTGGAGTTTGAATTGTAAAGTCGTAATCATCATAACGGTTCAGGAATGTCGCGATTCTAGGTCGATACGAGAATTGTGGTTCCGAGTAGCTATCAGGTTCAATTGGGATGATATTGATGTATCGGATACAACACTATGATTGATAACAATAAATAGAGTATTTCGGTAGATATCGTTTATTGTATACATTATTTTTGAAAACAAATGTGTCAATCCCTAGGACTCCAGTCCGCTAACATATGGACATCTCACCTTTTTTTAGCGCGTCTAATTAGGGTAGATTCCTTAAACATATCAGTGAATTGTCACTAGTTTCGAAAATCTTTTGAATAAAATTATTGAAAAGAAAGGAAGTCATTTTGAAGCATATAACTGGTAATTTTAAGAACCGTACTTTGACGCAACACAAGAAAATAATTGTGAAATAAAGCCAACTCAGGTAATGAATAATTATAAAATCAGAAAGTACCCAGCGGAATGCCCTGTATTTTTATATTTCATAATTCGCTAATAGTGGATAGAATTTAAGTTTATTGACTTAAAACCACACACACCAGAGCACTCGTTTCGAAATACAGTAACATAGTAATCTGCTGCTGGAGTGTCAAGAGCACTTCTTCTGAAGTAGTCCAGCAGGCAAGCAGTGTCAAGTGCACTTTTACTGTTACAGGCTAGGGCAGGCCTAGGCGAGAGCGAGGGTAGAAGAGTATCGCGATTCCGTGAGGAAAATCTCACTAAGTGGTACGTCATATGTTCTCTTTATTTCTAAAGAGTTACTCTTATTCGAAGAACGAGAATTCGCTGCAAATTTTAAAAAATGAGTAATTAAAATCGCGCTTCTCATACTCGACTTCCGAATAGTTGTTCATTCTTCCAGATTGAAACTCTACATAATATTAACTGTTGATATATTTTTCAGGGTTCTTCAGCTGTTTTTGAATCCTTTTAAACCCCTTATTTTATTTAGAAAGCAATTTTACTAATTCACAAAAGAATAACATTGGGTTTGTGAAAGAAAGAAGTATAGAGACACTTGTTGGTCAGTTATATTTCATGCAGAGAGATGCAGTTTGATCTTCGTTCTCGCCATTCTCAACTTCTGCAATATCTCTCCAAAGTTTCAAATTGTCCAAGTTCAGATTGTCCACACCTTTTAATTACGAAGCTCTAGAATGATTCTGATTCCTTTTGCCTCCTAAAAAGTTTTCATAGTGGAATTACGGACTTGTTTTCATCGTAAAGACGTCAAATAAAAGGAAAAATTACAATAGTTATATAAAAATCATCATTACAGTTTAAGTGAATCGATAACAGTTTTGGAAATATAAAAGATTTTCCGTCATCTACTCCACGAGCATTTTCGTTCGCTTTCTTTAATGTAAATTATAGTAAATTAAAGTATAAGCAGCTAAATAAATAGAAAGAGAACCCAAATATTAGCGAAAAATACCATCTACTAAATTCCCTTTAATTTCGTTCTCTAATTTGCTGAAAACGAAAGTTAGAGCTTAGAACTTTGCTAGCAATAACTTTACACTGACATTATATAACTCTCACCCTTTTGAGTTCAACTCGAAGATGGGGTTAGTGGAAGCATGCAAGCGTGACAGAAAGCTCCAACTACCAGACTCTTGACTACGTGATATCTCTCAGCTTAAACTGACGTACTTAACTTAAGCAACGCCCATCGCTTTGCCAATGCCTGATGATGACTTACGTCAACTATCATTTCCTACACTTTTTCCCCTGAAATACCTTTTAATTTAAAAATTTAAGTATCAGCCCAAAGAACGTTGTGTACAGAGATTTTGGTTACTGCAGTATATGTTCATACGGGGTGTCCCATAGGAAGTGATAAAATTAAAATTAAAATAATTCGAATATAGCATGACCAATAACTGAATAAAAAAAATCTAATTACAACAACATAAACTCCAGTGAACAAAATGCTTCAATTTTTGCACATGCTTATATTGAAAAATCTTTTAAAGAATTTAAAGACATTTGCTGAATCTTGATGTATGTAATTAGAAAAAAGGAAAAACAATAACAATTATAGGAGTAGATAGTTGACACTTTACCTTGTAGGTAGAAAGGTCATCAACGACACAAGCCAGTACAGCCTCCCTTCCCACTGGGACCGTCACGTTTGATATTGGCTCACTGAAGGTTGGTCCCTCTGAAACACAAAGCGTTACATGCCTTCTAAGTAACCCATTTTAAACAACGTGCTGTGTCAGCATAACTGAACAACAAGGTGCATATAAAAGGTAATAGTCGCTGACCCATCCTAGACCACGTATGTCAGGCTAAACTCGGGAAATTCTGTCAGAAACGTGACCGCATGAACAATCTACATACATAAATTGCTCAGTAAAATACACGTATCACAAGTCGAGGATCATATGTTTTCTTAGACGAAATTAGACATTTTGTCTTTAGACACTGAAATCACAATTCAATTTCGCCCGCCAAATTAATTGACCAATAAGGTTAGCGCATTACACATGAAGTTAGCTAAAAGATAACGCATAATGAGGCGAGGAAAGCAATGTTAAGTTGTCTGAAATGCATGTTTTATAAAACATACATTTTTAGAAAAGGATTCATATTTTCTCTAATGAAAGTTCATTAATCGTCAATTGGAACTTTTTTTACTCTCTTGAAATCTTTCTAATTTTTAAAAAATTTTAATTTCCTAGGATCTCTATTAATTTCATATAGATAAAGCAAATGATATCCCTTAATTCAGGTAGAAATATTGAATGAAAATTCTAGTTATAATTCCAAATGGTATTTCTGTATAACATTTCGTAGAATCTCTTCATCTGAATAACATTCCTTGAAATTCTTTTAAGTCCTTTAAAGTCGTTTTAAATCTACTGAAATCTCTTGAAACTTCTTAAAGTTACTTAAAATATCTTGCAGTTCTTTAAAATCTTTCAAAATGTCTTGAAATCATTAAAATATTTTGAAATCTTTTGAATTCCTCTGAAAGCCTTTTAAATTCATTAGAATCACTTAAAATCCCTTAAAATTATTTAAAATAAATATAAATCTGTTAAATCCTTTTAAAAACCCGTTAGAATCCTTTAAAATTACTTAATATTTGTTGGTAGTCTTTTAAGGTATCTTTAAAATGTGTGTGCTTCGCTCTTGTATCAACTCCGCCAGACCTATATTGATGATATTGTGTGATATCGTTCCCAAGAAACCAATTTTCACCTAATGTTTTCCGATGTTTAAAAGTGATAAAGTGATTCTAAATATCTTATGAATACGTAAAAATTTAAAGGTGAAAGCTGTGTTGGCAACTTCACATAACTTTAAGGTGACTCCACAGACAGATCTCAGCCGACGCAAGACACGGTCGAATATTGCGTTACGTGCGTCTGATACGTCGCAAAGTAACTAGTGTCTAGTACCAACCCTGCTGAAAGTAAAGAGATATAAAAAGATGGAATTATTCTGTAAAGACTAATATGACTCACCCGAAAGAGCTCTATTCCAATCTATCTCTTATTTATCCAAATCTATATTCTTACATCTTTTTTTCAGTCGTTATAATCACTAACCTATCTCTTTTAATCTCCTTATGTCTATCCAAGCTTATCTCTTTCAATCTCCTTGTCAGTATAACCACTTTTTTAAAACAATATAATTTAACCGAAATGAGATAAACAAGTATGAATTTGAAAAGAAAAGAGTTAAATTGAAACAGAGAAGAAGACATTCAAAAATATAGGTTTAAAAATAGACTGGTTTAGAAATCAGGGGATTGAAACACATAGGAGTGTGGAAGTGAGGGAGGGGGGGATAAAGAAGTGGGAATGGAAAGAGATAAGAGTGGATTAAGATTGACAAGGACATAGAAAGGAATAGAAGCGATTTGGGAATGGCAAGGATATACAAACGTATAAACGAGAATAGATGAGAAATAGGAAGGAATACTGGAATGGGGATTCGATAAGAGCGAATTAGGATTGATAAGGTAAAAGAAAGGGATAGGCAATAATTGCCAAGAAATGGGACGGAATATAGATATGGAGATTGAAAGGGCTATATAAAGAGATAGAACGGACTAAGTTAGAGGTAGAATGGAATATAAGAGTGGGGACTATAACAGATAGAAGGGAATTGGGATTGAAAAGGATATAGAAAGGTGTAAATGAGAATAGACTAGATAAAGGAAGGAGTAATGTAATGAGGATTGAAGGAGGTAGGGGAAAAATTATGATTGACGAGGAGATAGAAATAGATAGACGGGGATCGATAAAAGAGAAAAATAGATAGAGACGTGGAGATTGAAAGAGATCGGAGTGGACGCTGATTGGCAAGGAGATAGAAAGAGATAGACGGGGATGGTCAAAAGATAGAAAGAGATAAAGAAATAAGGAAGTGAGGATTAGAAGAGATAAGCGGAGATGGATAAGAAAAAGGACGGAATGGAAAAGAGCAGATTGAAAGAGACAAGCATGGATATGGATTGGTATGGCGATAGAAAGAAATAGACGGAGATAGGCGAGAGATAGAAACTGATAAGATTTCTATCTCTTTACTTTCAGTAGAGAAATATCGCTCCATGCTAACACTAAAGGTCAAAGTTACAAGCGAATACATATGTCCATAAACAATAATAATTAATTTGGTTTTTTTTAGGTGTCGAAGTACCGCAATCATCTAGGCCAGACACACATTTCAAAGGATTGGATTTCTTTTCTTATAAAGAAAATCCCGAAAACAGCTTTAAGAAAGGTTTCAGTTACCAGACTACCCCCTTAAACTACTTTTGTGCAACAAGTGCTTCAGCCAAGAAATGGTGAAGAGTGCTGCACACGTACACGAATCACCATTTCTTGGTTGAAGCACAAGTTATACACATTATTTTTTATCATGAAAGCATTGAAAAGTCGATTTGAGAAAGTATGGAAAAGAACAATCAGGGTCGGTGCACACGTTTTGGCCACCATAAGTCCTGTTGTGGTCACTAGTAATTTTGGTAATTTATTACGTTTCCATTGGCTGTATTGCATTTTGACAAACGCACTTTGATGGCTCGTCAAAAAACTGCGGTCGTCAACATGCAGTAAAGCCAACGGAACCAGAATTAATTAAGAAAATTGTGAATGTCCACAATAGGAACAGTGGTCAAAACCGGGTCACCAACCCTATTTAAATGAAGGCGAAGAGTAAATACCCACGGGGTCCTGGGGCGAAGTCCCAGTGGGGTTTAAGGGAAGAGCCCCGAAGGGTAGTTCGAGAGGTCGAGCCCCTCCCACCCAAAGAGAAAAAAGTCACGTCAAAAGAATTTACTTTACCAACACTAAACAATTTTGCACATTCCTTAATAATGTTTTTTAGGCTGCTGGTAATAAATCCAAAAAAAATAGTGTTTGTTGCAAGCAATATGTTTTTAAATTTCAGATGTTTCTACCTCGTAATCACATAACGAATGAGTATCCATTTTTCCTTCAACTTCGATAGCATTCAACACTTTACAGTAAAAAAAATCGCTGATTGCTGTCAGCTGAATAGCTGATCAACCGGAACCACCGGAACTCAGCCCGAGCTTAACGTGCGCATACCCAGCAACGCACATCTCTTCTCACTAATCAAACTGTGCATGCGCAACGATGCGGAAGACTTTTCACTGATCAAAGCACGCGTGCGCAACGGCGTGGCTAAAAAAAAGTCACTTTCAAAACGCAATACAGAAGTCGAAAATCTAATTTTCATTGCGAGTATGATAAAAATACACTTCCGAAATCCCTTAAAAAATTCTTCAATCCTTTGATTTGGAATTGTTTAGAATCTTCTGAATCTTTTTAGCAAAAGGTGTGCAAAAACAAGAAATTCATCGAGCGCAGAGTGCAGGAATATGCTACTGATAACAAAAAAACTTCAATAGTTTTTCTTCAAATCTTGCAGTGAATGGTTGTCACTTAAACACATAAGCAGAAAAAAGTGTCTATTATTTGCCACTTTCTGGCAACGAACTTTTTTTTGCATTTATGTGTGGACTACTTCTTGCCAGAGTTTAAAAAATGAGGTGTGAGAAGGCAAGACGTCGAAGTACTTCGTAGTATGAGCTGCTGACATTCGACAAATCGTTCGCCGTCTCAGCACGACACGAAAGATCAGATTTATAGCTAGTGCACCTTAAAGCAGACAAGGTTGACGTTGCGTAAATATTACCAGCTTGCAATTTTCATATTACTCGAGTTCCAGTTATTAAATATGAAAACAAATAACGTTGCTGTTTAAAATGAGTTTCAGAAAATTAAGAAAATGAAGGACATAATTCTCAGCTGTAAGTAATAAGTTTTTGGGCAGACTGTTCAATACTTTCTGCAGCTTAAAACATAAAAAATGTGTTTTACTTTATTTTACTTATTGATTGTCTCCTGTTAAAAGAAAAGGAATAGAAAAGTTCATGTATGCAATTTTTTTAGATATTTTTAACTGGGGAATGGCGTATAATGCATGAAAAAAATGCTTTTTATATGAATTTTTTTAGAGATCTGGCTAAAGTAAATTTATTTAATTGTTTTTCATATTATAAAGTATCATTTGAACAACATTCACTAATTTTTTGTAGAAAAATAACGAGAAATAGCCAAATTACAATTAAAAAAAAAAAGTTTTTATATTAATGTTGTTTTCCACTTAAAAAATGACGAAATTTTTCGTAAAAATCGCTATTTTGGCTTCAAATGATCACAAAAAATATAAAAATAAAAAAAATTCGTAGAAAAATCGTTGTGGAAAGAATAACTTATACTTTAAGTGAATTTTGCAACTTTTTTTATTTTAGATAATTCTATGTTGAGACATCGCTGGAACCCAAAAACATCTGTTTTGAAAAGGCGTCCTCAATAATGCTCTATCACCGGCATATTTCTCGATATTTTTCTACAAAAAAATTACTGAATATTGTTTGAATGATATTTTGTAATATGCAAAACATTTAAATAAATTTATTTTAACGAGATCTCTAAAAAAAATTCATAAAAGAAGGGTTTTTTTCATGCATTATACCCCATTCCCCCCTTAAATTTGAACCGAGCATGAGCAAGATTAAAGTCATTTTAAACTGCGCAAATTTAAGCATTATTCGTTTATTTGTTAGTCGCTTGCTAAGTCGATCCTTTAATCAAGATCTCGACGCTGAGTAGAGTACTATCTCTCAGCTTTCTACAGTTCAAGCCTCAGCATTAAGTTCTTGAATCAATATACAACTTCTATTGACATTGCAGTATTCAACGAGTAAATGCTTGCATACTATTACGAAGATATCGAATGATTTTACTTACATTACATTCAATTCGACTTTTTGGGCTGTTATAGAATCTAAATATACTCAAATTTCTATTTCCTTATTGCCTTTGATTGATATTATTATGATTCTTTGAATTCTCTCAAGATTTCTTACTCAACAAATTTAAATTTAAATTATTAACCTTTTAGAGAGTATTATTGAACAACTATTAATACTCACTTAGAAAAACATTGTAAAGCTTCCTTTATAGGATTTCAAGAGTATTCAATATTTGTTCAGCATTTCTTTAATGTTATTTCACAAATTCTCTTTGGCTTACTTCTTTCGGTGGTGAGTACAAAAATAAAAAAAGTCGAGAAAAAGTACATTTTCTAGAGTTCAACTAACTCATTCAACTTAGTTAATTAGTTAACTTACGATGTATATATACTGCACTACAGAGGTATCAAAACACTTTCTCCTCGTACCCTGCGTGTTTAAGAGAATTTCCCTCTTCTATCATCGAACTTTTCTGCTTCCTTTATAGTGAACCCTCCATCAGAATTTTCTTTTCAGAAAATGAACCTATACTTTTATATAAAACACGAGAAAATCTTTCTTAAAATAATTAATTTTAAAATCCCTTAAGAGGGAAGTCAGATTTAAAATTTTCGAAAAATCGAATTTTTTTTTCGTTTTCAGTCACTATATTTAGAAATAAGATATAAACCATCTTTTTTTGCCTCAGAGCGTATTGAATGTGACCAAAATTTGGATTAATAATTAACTATTAATTAGGAATTAGGATTATTAAGTAATTATTAATTAGGAAGGTTGTATGGAGCAGGCGTCACTGATTAAGGGTAAGATGATTTTTCTTCATATTTTTCGACCATAAGGTGTGTTTTTCGTACTGCAAACTTTAAGGGGTTATTCTAGTCTAGAGGTACAAATATTGGGTGTTTTTTGAAATTCGATAAAAAAAAATAAAAATATTTTTACCATACATTTTTTTACTAGGCATTTATTAATATTCCAACAATACGGAAAAAAATTGAGAAAAAAAAATTCCAAAATTGAACAAATTACAGGCTGATAGAGTGGCGGGGGTGAAAAAAGAGTGCATCCGTATTGACACGATTTCAACTCTTCTGGTGGTCGAGAAAGAAAAGATTCTTAATCAGTAAGAATGTCGCTATCGTCTGAACTAGGGGAAAAGAAAAAAAAAATTTTTCACAAAATGGCGACTGTTTGAAGAAAAAACGTGATTTTTTGCCCTTTTTTAAATATTTCAAATTTCTTAAAAATAGTAAAGAACAAAATTTTTACATAATCCTTGTTCGGACGATAAAGGGATATATAAAGAAGGTCCACGTCAAATTTCAAGTTAATCGGTTCATTAGAACTTGAGAAATCATGTCAAACGTATTGGAAAAAGTAGTTTTGAGAAAAACGTGTTTAAAGATTTGCGCAAAGTTGCAGGCAGTTTTCACTCACATTTTGTTAATCGGCCATTCATGCTCCATACATTGTTTCCAATGTATGGAGCAACTGCAAACAAGCTTATACAATGTATGAGCACACAATGTATCAAACAATGTATGTGTTTGTATATGGTTCAGTAATTAACTGAAACTCTTTTTAATAATGTCAATGTTTGGTGGAATAATTGAGTAAGCTTTTGTACAGTTATTTTATTACTATAGCTACACATACAAATGATTAGATATATTATAAAAGACACGGTGAGAAGAGTATAGAAGTTTTCTGGATTAGTATACAATAGACCGTAATAAAATTTAGAGTAAGAAGATTGCTACTAAGGTACGATGCCTAATTGTATGCAGATGGTCCAAATACTGTCTTTAAAACCAAAGTATGTGACAATTAATTTAGAAATAATCTTTATATTCATTGAGAGAATTGTTACGACGTAATAGTATGAAACAATGTATGAAACAACTGCAAACATTCTCATACGCGGCAGGACCGGTTCACTCGCTACGTCACTAAACTCTGTCAATAATTGAAATTATAAAAAATCCTTCGGAATATATATTCTTGGAAGCCTAATCTTTAAAAATATGCAAAAAATCGATTTTTTAAAAATTCTAGACCAAAATAGCACCTTAAACGCTTTCGAGAAAATAGTTTTTCTCGAAAGATTTTCAAAAAATTTTTTCTGAAAAGACTTCGGTATTGTATCAACCTCGATCATGATTTCCCATTAATATTTAATAACAATTTGACACAATTAATGTTGAAAAAAGGCGAAAACAACGAAAAATAATAAAAACTTTCACAATTTGTTTATTTATCAATATATTTTTTATAAATGAGTTTTATAGGATAGTCACTTAAGATGTGTACTCGATCTTTAAAAATCAATTTGGTTTTTGTGTTTCAAATGATTCAAAATTGAGAAATCATGGCGACCGGTTTTGAACATGGCGGCTTCCGGTCACCCATACATATTCAAAGATTTTCAAATCGTTAAAAATCCCTTATAAACTAAAAAAATTGTCAAACTTTGAATAACTTAATTTGACATTATTCTATCCTGAACGCTGTCGACATATATAATTTGGAGGTTTTGCATTTGTAATAAGTGAATTCTTCATCACTGTATACTATTTAATTTTGGAATACATACTTTGAAATCCAAGTGATAGAGTCGCGATTATCGTCAGACCTATTCTCGCTTTTCCAGATTTATTTTTATATTATCATTTATGATATTTTATTTCTCCTTTCCTAACAGATGTAATTGAGAATTTTTTTAAAATTTTAGTTTTATAGTAATAATAGTTATATTATATGAATTTAAAAAATTTAAAGAAAATAATATATATTTATAAAAAAATGTTCCTTATATTTTATAAACTAAATAATTACTATATCTATTTTGGGTTATAGAAAATAATAGTTGTTAGATTATTTTCAAAATTAACTACTTTTACAGTTATATTGATGTTTGATTATGGTTTTTTAAGTGATATCTTCCGCTCACTTTACCATTTGAAAAGATTTAGAATTTCTCAGGTCAACTGTAATGACCAATTACTCACCAATAAGGATAGAAAACTTTAAGTGACACATCACTAACCGACCCTGAACATAGATGTAGGTGATACAAAATATTTAAGCGATTTTGTACAATATAAAAAATTTAGAAATTCCCGCGTCTCTTACGATTATCGATATACGAAACGTCACCATCTGTATTTGACCAATAAGAAATCGGGTCCACGCATTTCAACGTTACATTTTTCGATATTTGCTATATATGACCTTTTTAGAATAGGAATGCAAAGCTTTCATCTTATTGTATGGTTGGACGCTAGACTTTTATAAAATGCTTTCACAAAATGACAATAGGGTACGAAATATTGGTTCCCATAGATCTCAAATTAGACGTAACAAAGCTATGGTTTTCGAATGCATGGTTATTGGGCTATTGATGTATGCATGGTCTAGTGGTCCAGTGAGATCAAGACAGGATGATATTGGTCCCATGTCTCTATTTCAATGGGGTATGAAAGTGGAATTGTACTCCACTCTGGGACATTAGATAGAGTCTACCAATATCAATTACTCGTCGACCCTTCCCTTCTCCATATGTCATCCCAATTCTAACGGGACCAACCACTAAACTCGATTTCTACAGGAGTGGTCGTTTCGAACCCAACTTGTCATATAATAATATTCTATTTATTCAGCCGATTGGTCGACGAAAATGCTAGTCGAATATTTCTCTTTAGACTAATAGTTTTGTAAATTATTATGACACTATAAAATGTATCTCAGCATTTTTGAAATACAGTGGAACCTCTCTATCTCGAACCTTTGTAACTCGAAGACCTCCCTAACTCGAAAAAAAATTCTCGCCCCTCGAAAAAGTTTCTCTAACTCGAAAAAATATAATGTAAATATATTAAGTCTCTGTAACTCGAAATGATTATACATATATAGAACACTCTGTAACACGAATTCTTTATTATTAACGTATTATCCTATCTTTAAAAAGTGGTGTCATGAAATGTCTCAAAAAATCTCGCATAGGGGAAAGGTGCCCACAGGGAGTTAAAAAAACTTCCAACTTTATAGGTGATCTGCTTAAAATTACTTGAATAAGATATATACATAGAATTGAAGTCTAATCCTTCCTGTGTTTAAGACTGAAAAGACAATACCCCTTTGATTAAGCATTTTAGAAAAAATCAACAATTTATAAAATGTGTCCTTTGAAAATCGTTGTACCTTCCTGAGGACACAGATAATCACTCATTACATTCAATAAATAAAGCTTTTCACTTACTTTTACTCGTTGATAAGTTTAATTATTTAGGTTATCATTTGCGAAAACTATTAAGGATCTCAAATTATTTTATACTAACTATAAAATATATAATATTATAATGATCAGTTTTTAATGTTAAATTTCAGATTAATTCCTTACTGAACGTTGTTTTTTTAAATGTCAGTGATACAACGCTATATATGCTTGGTTACTCTTTACACTAAAATATCCGCTCAAGAATCTTTTATGTACTACCAAGCTGACAACCATGAGAAAAAAAAACCCTCGTGGTTTTTGAGAACGTTAACCTTAATACTTTCAGAAGAGAGTCTTATTATTATTATTATTCTTATCTATCTTATTATCTCTGTACCCGTAACATCGTTCATTAAATCTTGATATATTATTTAAAATCTATGTTTTAACCCAATGTTTCCCTCAAAAAGGAAGAATATAATGATAACAAATTGTAAGTACATAAGTGGAAAACTTTTTAACAGCTCTGTTATTTTTTTAAATGTTATTTAGTGTTCTGAAAAAGATCATTGCAATGTGTCAAAAACGTACCAGGTGTATAAGCTTAAATCCGCTGTTTTTTAGGCAAAAGAAAGTCTTTTTTTTTTTTGAAGAAAATAAAATAAACTTTATTCAAAGTATTTTCCCTCGCTTGCTATACATTTTCCCCATCTCTCGGGCAATTTGTGTATACCACGCAAAAAAAAGTCTTTATCATTCGATGCAAACCACTCGTCAAGCCATTTTCCGACGTCTTCGTACGAATCGAAGTGTTGTTTAGCGAGCGCGTGACTCATAGACGAAAACAGGTGGTAATCAGAAGGGGCCAGGTCTGGTAAATAAGCTGGATGAAGTAGCACCTCCCAGTTGAGTGTTTTCAAGTAGTTTTGGACCATTTTTGACATGTGCGATGGGGCGTTGTCGTGAAGAAAAATCAGCTTCTCATGTCTTTCTTGATAATCCGGCCTTTTTTCACGCACAGCATGGCGCAATTTGATTAGTTGTTGGTGGTAGCGGTGAGCATCGACAGTTTCATCAGGTTTTAATAGCTCATAGTAGACGACACCCTGCTGATCCCACCAAACGCACAGCATCGTCTTGCGTCCAAAGCAATTAGGTCTTGAGAAAGAAGTTGTCCGGGATCGACCCACGATTTTCTTCGTTTTTTCGTTTTCAGATTCTCTAAATAAATCCACTTTTCGTCTCCAGTCACCACACGATGCAGAAACGACTTTCTTTTGTGTCTAGCAAGCAAGATTTCACATGTATTTTGACGTCGCTCCATCTGCCTATCGTTCAGTTTATGAGGTACCCATTTTCCCATTTTTTGGATCTTTCCCATGGCATGTAAACGCATGGAAATGGCCGGTTGAGTAACACCTAACTGTTCGGCAAGCATTTTTTGTGTTTGTGTATCATCCTCATCAGGGGTCACAAAACATCGACATTTGACAAAAAAAAGGGGGGGGAAAATTTTACACAAAACTACTACATTCTCTGATGAGAATATAAAAATCTGTCCGCTAACGCGGGTACATTCTCGTACACACGTCGCGCTTCGCGCTCCATGTTGCGCGCATCGCGACGTTTGCACCTATTTTTATTTAAATTACTACAAAATAGAATGGAATGCAAACGAAAACTAATTTACTTAAGATTCTATCGACCTTAAGGAGCACATTCTCATCAGGGCATTCGCGCTTCGCGCTCGACTCTGTTTAACAATATTTTTCATGATTAAAACGAAAACTACTCATCCTATTGAAAAATGGCCAAAGGAGAACTTGTAGATCTTTTTAAGGCCAATAATTATGTTTCTTATCATTTTCTCTGTATTGCGTTATTTAGCTCAAAATTTGAATTTTCGATTTTTTAAGGAAATTCAAAAAGTTGTTATGCCTATCCTAGAGTGTGTTAAAAAAAAAAAACATTTTTCATCTTTAGACTTCTTTTCATATGGTGCGTTGCATAATTGCATAATGCTGATGCAATAAAGTCATAGATATTTAGTAATTAAAACATATTTTATTTGATAATTTTATAGATATTTTTTTGATTTTCTGTGTACATCGAACAACTGTGAGCACACTGCTCCCCTACATTGTTGTTGCAAACCTGATTGGCTTTTAAATGACTTGCAATTATAACAAGAAAAACAAAATAATAACGTACATGTTAATTTGCTGGTCTCTTAAAATTTTACAAAAAACTTCAAAATCCTTCAAAATTCACTAAAATCTCTTAAAATATTCTTAGAAACCTTTTGAAATTCGTTAAAATTGTTGAAAAATATCTAAAAATTCTTAGAAATCCTCAAAAAATTCTACAAAACTTTTTAAAAATCAGTAAAATATCTTGTAATTTCTTAAAATTATACGAAATCTCATAAAATACGATGAAAACCTTTAAAATTTCACAAACTTTTAATAAAACTCATCAAAAACTCTTAAATGCTTTAAAAAACCTTAAAATACCTTAAGATTTCATGAAATCCTTAAAAATCCATCAAATCTTTTACAAATCACAAAAACTTCTGGAAACTCCTAAAAATTTGACGATAACTTTCAAAATTCTTTTAAATTCTATGAAATTTTTTCATTCATAAAAATCGTTTGAAATCCCTCAATAAAATTCCCCGACAAACTTTAAAATCCTTTAAAATCCATGCAATATTTTAAAAGTTAAAAACATCTAAAATTCGTTAAAATTCGTGAAAATCTCTTAAAATTTGTAAAAATTTATGAAAATTCCTTAAAATTCTATGATAATATTCCCTTTATATCTTTTATATGGGTGATTCTTAGATAACTGTGATTTTTACAACTCAAATTTAAAAAAAAATTAATAATGCTTTAAAACCTATATTTTGAGTACTATTGTTTCCTCATTATGCTCAGAATGAAGCTTGTAATGTAGTTCTACTACAACTTTAATAGACAAAAATTGAAAATTTCAATGCCACGGAACTTACATCATTTTTACGGTACTGACATCTAAGTGAAATATGCAAAGTACTTACCTAAATCTTTTCAAAATCTTAAAATAATAAAGCGAATGATAAATTATAAGACTTTGATAATGATACAAAGACAGATTTGGTATTTTCTTTCTTGATTTTAACAATCTCTGAAATTTATTAATAATAGAATTAGAATAAAAATTTTATAGTAGTCTTAGAATAAAACAAAATTTAACATGAGTTAATAAATGAAATTAATTAAAATTGTTAACAATTATAAATGTAAAAAACAATAATACAATTTTTTATCAAAATACATAGTGAATCATTTCTTATTTCTTAAACTTTGTTAAAGCTTTACACTTGGAATCACTTTAGGTTTTTTTAATTTCACAACTGACTTCGGGGTCTTTCTGAGCTCTTTTCAACATTTTCTGTTCTTTCGGAGAAGCTAATGGCAATCGATTATTACTGAAAATAGTAAGTAACAATTCTGAGGATTATATTTCAAATAATGATGCAAAACGTGCTTTAAATATTCGTCTAAGGACTTACAAGCTGTTACCTCAGTTGCAGTCTTGCCTCGGTTTGTCAAGACTCTTTGGCAGTGAATTTCGCGTAGATAAAGAAATCAGGGTCGTATGTACTAGTATTGCCTTTGCGGGCTCCACACTGATGTGCATTGATGCTCATGCGTCGCCCATGGCTAAATGCTTGATTGGTCGCTTTTAAAGGGTTGCGTTTGATTGGTTAATTTCCGCGAATGAGTGAACCGAGTGAACCACAGTGAAAACTGACTTAGGGTACTGCACCCTTTGTAGCTACGGTACTGCCAAGCTGGCAGCGCCACCCTCTCGACTCCTCACCTCCCCTTACCTAAGTTTGGGAGCGAACCCAAGTTCTAGGAATACTATACAACTGAGTGAACTGCAACTGAGGTAGCTGTGTATTTAGAAAGGTCTGATATTGATGACAGCATTTTCTCGGCATTAGTTTCAATAGATAATACTTTATAAATTCAAGACATAAAATCATTGAAGCAGAGAAAAATTACAGATTTTTTCCGTACATCATAAATAAAATATATGCTGTAGTTTATATAATACTAAATAGTACAGGACAATTTATATAATAGTTAATAATATACATGTTAAAATGTATGCTTTCATACATGTATGCATTCAGTACTTATACGAATAATGTATAAAAGCGAACTGAAAAATTCAAGCAAAATGTAGACATGGAAACCGAGTTTCTCCTACATATCGGAGATTGAAGTTTAATTAGATATCGATATTATGTACCTACTGGACATTTGAATACCACAATGAAGAAAACTCGTCGAGAAAAAGAACTTTTCATAAGTAATTAAAAACTTTTATTGAATTTAACAAAAGGGAGGTACAAAGAATCTTTGTCGGTAACATTAATCTTAACATTTTATTTTTCTTATGTAACTCTGTGTAAAATATATTAGATAATTTATTATGTTATCGGATTTTTCTTCAACTTCATATTTTAAATCCTTTCTTAAAAAATAGATGACCTGTCGAGTGTCCGCAGTTTATTCGTGATCTGATTGGTTGAGATATGGTCACGTGGGATCGTGGATTTGCGGTTTGAAACAACTTTACCGAATAATTAATCTGAATATTTTCATTTGACACTTGCAACTATTGTTTATATCTCTTGAAATATTTTGAACTGTTTAACATCCCATAAAATCCATAGTAATGCTTAAAGTCACTTGAATTTTTATAAATCCTGTAAAATTTATTGAAAATCCTTAAACTCTTTTTTTAATTTATTTGAAATTATTTCAACTTAATTTAAATCATTAGAAATCTCTGGATATTATCTAAAATCACTTAAAATCTTTTGAAATCCTTTAAATTCTCTTCGAAGTTTATTAAAATTCTTTAAAATCCATTAAACCTTTTTAAATCGTTATAAATCACTTGTAATTCCTTAAAATCATTAAAATATCTTGAAATTTTATGAAATATCTTGAAAATCTTTAAACTTCAACATTTTTTTTTTAAATTCGTTGTAATTGCAGTAAGTCACGTAAATTATCTTGAAGCCCATTAAATCTTTTTAACTCCTTGCTTAAAAATGTCTGTAAATCTTACGACAATTCTAAATTTCTTTTGAAAAACCTATTTGTCATCTATTTTTCTGGAGCAAATTACGCATATCGTAACCCACCATGCAATATACGATGATTTTATCGTAAAAGAGGAATCTTATATTTATAAGTCGGAAAAATATGGGAATTGTACGGGAAATATCCGTGTGCATAATTTAGTTGACATCCTGTATTAAAGATTTTTGACTATTTAAAATGTGATGTTGCAGACAAAAATCGGTCATAGTATATTGAGCATTAAGGGTAAATACCAAACTATGACGTCACAAATTACCGACCGGACAATGTATGTATTTCTTTTCCACCTTCTTATTTTTAAACTAAGTAAAATATCTCGTTGAAAATTTGAGAGATGAAAGAAAATATATTAGCCGACCGCTGTCTGGTACCTTGGAGCTCATATTTTGCATTAAAAATATATTTTTCATCAATTTTTCATGTCCAGTGTCCACTATAGCAGACCATATGATGATTTACCAGGATTTACAAAGATTATGTGGTCTGCTAGACTGGACATGGAAAATTGATGAAAAATATATTTTTCATGCAAAATACGAGTTCCAAGAGACCAGACAGCGATTGGCTAATATATTTTCTTTCATCTCTCAAATTTTCAACGAAATATTTTACTTTGTTTAAAAATAAGAAGGTGGAAAAGGAATACATTGTTCGGTTGGTAATTTATGACGTCATAGTTTGATATTTGCCCTTAAGGGCGTAAAGGAGGTTTATTTTTCCTCACAGGAGGCAGGGATGGATCCAAAAACAATTCTTGGGGGGGAGGGATTAATTTTTACCTAAAATTTAGAAATAATGTTATCTGGTATAGTTTCAGGGAACAGTTTTGATATCCGCTAAAATTGCCTTTGCAATAAACTTCCCTCATATTTATTATTTTCTTTGACCAACTTGGGCATCCTAACCTCCATCTGTCAACGGACTTAGAAATATTTTCTTCTTTCGGAAGAGAATATTTCTAAGTCCACACAAAATTGCTATAAGTTTGGGGGTCTCTCTTCACCATCCGTGCTCCTGATACACATAAATCATCGTTCCCACTTTAGCAACGCTCCATGTATCCCCCACTTTTTAATAGAAGCCAATCCTCGATTGTAGCGAGCAAACGATTGGTCGACGAGATCCCCAGCAATGCCTACAATAATAGACACTTTCGTTCTATAAGTCCAGATTCTCCCTGGCCCTCATCGTGTACGGAACTCTACAACTCTACCTAAAATAAAGCTTTTTAGAAATAACTGAATCTTATTCATTTTTAGATTATTAGTCCCCTCGCTTTCTTTTTCGCATGCCTCGATCTCGGAAGGAAAACCGTTCTCCGGAAAAAAGCCACGACCCTGACTCTGTCCATTCCGGACGACGAAAACATCACCTCCGAAGAAGCCATTACAGAAATTCTCGCCTTCCTCGTCGGCAAGGAACCCGAAGTTCTGCGAACTCCTTTCCCCGAGCCCCGAGAATTTGTTCGCCAAATCCTCATTTGAGGTACGAACTTTTAGCCCTTAGTAATACCGGAGCTACATATCGCTTTCACCAGGGATCACCGAAGGTTGTTCCCTTAACCTGGATACCTCCATCACCCGACCTTATTTCTGACCTTGGTCTAAGAGTATCAAACTTGGTTTCCAACCCTGAGGAACAACCCCGACGTGTTCATCCCCGGAAAAACCTCGGGAAGAAGGACCATCGGAATGGTGTCCCAGCGACCACTCACTAAATAAGGAATTAACCTCGCTGTTGGGAACGGAACCTAGGTACCACGATTCGCCCAGAAAGATGAATCAAACCTTAACAAACGTCATCTTGATTCCTTGAAGAAGACGACTTGTCATCTTGAGCGACAGAAACGCGTGCGATTATGTAATCTCGGTAGACCTCAAGATTAAGTAAATCTTCTCAGAACCCTTATCGCCTTTTCTCGGTCCTTTTAAGGACCATCCTTTAACCAACTTCTCCCCTAAAAATATCGGTCCTTTTCAGGACCATCAATTAATTTGAACTGTACGAACTACATTTTTATTACATAACAGTAACTCTCCCACTTGCTGTTATCAGTTTAAAACAACAGTAAAAAAATTGACCAGTAATTTTTTTATTTTTTTCTGATATCGAAGGGTGAATTTCCTAATTTGATTTTTCTCACTCAATATGTTTTCCCAGTACTAAAGATCTTTGGGGGGGGGTTTCCCTTCTTCCTCCCTTGGATCCGCCACTGCACGGGGAAAAATAACCCTTTAACCTTTATGGACACGATATTTTTTGTAACTTCTTTTGAAATTGCAACATCGAGATTATATTCGTTAAAAATGTTCTATTGATTCTTTCCATTTTGAATAGGTTATCAACGTCGCTTCGTATATCACGAACAGTGTGAAGTTGGATATAAATCAACTAATATAGTATTTCTTCTTTATAAGTAGAGATGGCGCCACTTAAAATTACTTTACGTCCGCTGAAGTGCGCGTAAAGGTTTTATGCGCCCGCTGTGATCACTGGACTGAAAGGATTTTTCCCTTTGTGTATAATATATTTTTAAATATTGTTTTCCTTTGAGAAATGTGTGTGGAGTTCGCAGTGCTAATTAAAGAGTTTAAAAAATCAGAAACTTTTTTCACCCCCCACCTCTCCACCACGGTTCAAATAAAAACTCTATGTACCCTGAAAAAGTTTACTTCGTCGGCCTTGTTGGTAACTTCACGCTGACTTAGAGTTCTTAAATTCTCGAGAACTTAAATCCAGGTTATATGACCGAGAATATGACAGAATTTATGAGAATTTAAAAGAATGTAAGAGAATTCAAGAATTTATGATTTTTAGAAAAATTGTTATTTTTTACATTATTTACACAGTTAAATTTTAGTAATTCATTAGTTAAGGCAAAATTCATCTTACAATAAACGTGACTTTATAGGTTATGAAAAGCGCTAACACAACCTATGCTCTGCATACATTTGTGATGGTTTTTTCATTTACAACTTGTGTAAAGTTCATTAAGAAGTAATAGAAGTACAAAAAACAGTTTATTACACTTTATCAGTTAATTAATTAATAATTATGTCCCTTGTCATAAAAATCTCTAAACTCATAAGTTCTTATAAATTCTTCGAGAATTTAAGTCTCGGATATATTCTTGGTTATATTCTCATTCTCGTTACCGTTCCAAAGATATTATTACAGTAGATGCGGTGCTGGTCTAGTTGCGCGTGACAAATGTAGTTGGCGCGACAGTCTAAAAGTAGCAGGCTACTCCACACTCTTCAACCCCCGATTTAGTTACCCCGTGGCAAATGTAGAGGCGCTAGTGCGAGGCAGTGATCACAGAACGTGGGATTTTTCGGCCCCCACTCTACGACCCACGAGCTCATGCTTTCTCTCTCTAGTAACAGTCACGAACCTATAGATAGAGAAAGATAGCATGAGCTCGTGGGTCGAAGAGTGGGGGCCGAAAAATCCCACGTTCTGTGATCACTGGTGCGAGGACCCCTCGCACTCTTTTATCCGTCGATTGCATCGGTCGAATCCCCGTTGTACCCCCCGAATCTCTTTTACTCTTATGGACTTTCTGCCTGCACCGGTCGGTCGGACAGAGGTATAAACGCACCACTGAAAGATTTACAAATCTTGACGATTATGAAAAATTTTTTTTTGTACTTATCAAATTGGTACCATAGATTGGTAAACATGTAATATAAAAACCTAGAGATGCAAAATTCTAGGTAATTTATTTTTTGTTCTTCTTTTTCCTATAGCGCCATCTTTGTCTAGAAAAAGACGTCGCTATAGGAAAGAGAAGGACAAAAAATAAATTACGGAGAATTTTGCATCTCTAAGGAAAACCCTTTAAACATCAACCTTGAAAATTTATTTTTATAGGAGTTTATGAAGAGGAAAAGAAAATTTAAAAAACCTTTTTTACATTCTCATCAGAGAGAATGTATTAGATTTGTGTAAAATTTAACCCCCCCCCCCAGTTTTCATCAAATGTCCAAGTTTTGGGATCCCCTGAACCCGAAAAACATGTTTTTAGGAATGTGTCTGTCTGTCTGTAGATCTTAGTTTGTTAGCACGATAACTTTCAAAAGAATTGGCCGATTGGATGTCCTTTGGTATACTCTTTTAGTGTCCTAAAATGAAGGTCAAGTTCGTTGGACAGCCATTTTGAATAAAAATTCAAAATGTTGGAGCATTTTGAAAATTTCTGAAACCACTTTTTTTTTTAATTTAAAAATTCTAATGACGGATGTTCGTAGTACTCCAAAAGACGAACAATTTTTTTTAATGACTTTTTTGGATAAAAAAAAATTGAAAGACTTATAATATTTTGAAAATCCAAAAAAATGGAATAAAACTTGAATTAGAAGCCAAACAACGCACGATATGAAAAAAAGTCTAAAGATGAAAAATGTTTCTTTTTCAACACTCTATACGATAGGTATAATAACTTTTTGAATATCCTTAAAAAATCGAAAATTCAAATTTTGAGCCAAATAACGCGAGATACAGAGAAAATGATGAGCAACATAATTATTGGCCTTAAAAAGATCTACAAGTTCCCCTTGAACCATTTTTCAACAGGATGAGTAGTATTCGTTTAATCATGAAAAATATTGTTAAACAAAGCCGAGAGCGAAGCGTGAGTGCCCTGATGAGAATGTGTTCCTTAACGTCGATAGAACCTTAAGTAAATTAGCTTTCGTTTGCATTCCATTCCATTTTGTAGTAATTTAAAAACAAATAGGTGCAAACGTCGCGAAGGGCGCAAGCGCGCGAAGGACGACGTGTGCATGAGAATGTGCCCGCGTAAGCGGGCAGATTTTTTTCTATAAAGTGGTTGAACCGATTTTGATGAAAAAATATATGTTGTTGAAAAATTGAAATAAATTTCCCACAATTAAAACACTAAAACCTGAGCGGGAAGAGTCGTACCACATGCTCATTTTGTTACGGTATTTAGAAATAGAATTTTTTAATAATAATAGGAACATGGTAATTGTTTTCATTTTTGAATGTTATGGCCATAATTTTTTAAACAGATTAACATTTGCAAAAAAAATTTTTGGTTAGAATTCTACTGAGACATTTATAAACAGATGATAAAAAATATTATCATATTCTAAGAATTCCATCAAAAAATCAATTACGAAATTTTTATTGAATTCAACATTTTTCTATTTATTTATTGTTAATGAATAAATCACAACTTGGAGACAAACATCTTATACGATGGTTAATAGATTTGTAAATGAAAAAAATGTTTGTTTAGATTGATTCGAAAGTATATTTATTTAAGGCTGATGAAATTTGAAAATTTCTCATGTAGAAAAACTCAGATGCCAGGGGCGCAACAATAACGGGGTTAAGACACCCACACAGTAATTCGAGTACACCTACTTGCAATATGCATGTATGTCGAAATTATTAGAAGGATAATACAAATCCACAATAAACGCACTTTTTGAGGGGTTTTAATCTGTTCTTTTTCTTTTTTTTTTATTTTAAATGTGTAGAGTAGCTCCCAACACCCACTGTTTTGAGACGCTTGTTGCGCGTCTGTCTAATTCTGTCAACTTTTCATGTGGTCTAGAATTTTTCCAGCCAAAGGCAAGAGAGGGAAAATTTATAGGTTTTAGATAGAAAAAAATAGAGAGAAGAAATGAAGAATGGGCGCTTGATGATAAGTTGGTCGATTACACACTTTTATAGTCCCAAAATAGTGTTTAATATTTTCCTATCAAAAACGGCGGACATTTTGACTTCCATGATGGAAGAAACTAAATATTGAAAGCTGCGACAGTGGCACCTTGGGCTCGCAGCACGTGTTGGCTTCCTGCTAGAGAAATTCTCCCATTGGTCAATTTAATTCGATTTTGAATCGCGCGCCAGATTACAGTCAATTACAAAATATCTCTAGCAGGAATCAATATTTAGTTTCTTCCATCATGGAAGTCAAAATGTCCGCCGTTTCTGATAGGAAAATATTAAACGCTATTTTGGGATTATAAAAGTGAGTAATCGACAAACTTATCATCAAGCAGCCATTCTTTATTTCTTCTCTCTATTTTTTTCTATTTAAAACCTATAAGTTTTCCCTCTTTTGCCTTTGGCTGGAAAAATTCTAGACCACATGATAGCTTTATTTCTTTTCACAGATTTTGACAGTTTGTTGACAGTTTTTACTTTCAGATTCCATCGCCCTTAAAACAGTTCGAAGAGGAGGGTCAATAATCACCATCCAACAATACAAATATTTAATAAGAATCTAAAATAAGTTGTGAGGGGTTTCTTGTTCAACTAACATAACTTTCAATAATTATTATACTTAAAGATATTTTTGATATATAAATATCTAATTTATACATAATTATGTAATTAAATTAATTTATAAGAAATACGAAGTTTGGTTACCAGTAAATTTGTGGCTTTCTCCTCAAATTCTAAATGGACAAAACTTTTATTATATTAGGATATACCAGCAGTAATTTTTAAATTTTTATAATATTGAAAGAAAATTTTTTTAAGCAAAAAAAATTTCGCAAGCAAAAATTGTCTAAACAAATAAATAATAATCACAAAATAAATAGTAATCATTTTTTATATATATATATAAAAGAATATTCGAAAAAAAATTATTTAAACAAATGGTATTTGTTTATATAATTCAAAATGAATTAACTAATGTTTATAAATATTCCTGTAGACTAATAGAATTAATTTTTCTTTAAACCGAGAATAAACTGCACATATTTTTATGAAGAATTGATATTTTTCGTTTTAACGGTAGTTTTTAAGGCAAATATAATATTAATAAATAATATTAATAAATAACATTGATTAATATTAATGAATAATATTAATCAATGTTATACATAATTGTAACATGTATTTAATAAATTTTAACACATATTTTAATAATATATGTTTGTTTGAAATGTTTATGAAGTTTTCAAACTTTCCTAACCTTCAAAACATAATTCTAAATTCAGATATACCGAAATCCTACGGAAAACAGTACTCAAATTCGTAGTTCGGTGAGAGGGCAGCATTTCGATAGGATAGAAAAACTCTCGAAGTAATATAACCGACTAAGAACTCTACGCTGACTAAGCAAATACCAAAAGGAGTATTTTCAGGGGGGGGGTGGGGTGACAAAGGTCCTTAAAATTCTATAATATAGCAATGAAAATTCGTAGAATTACTTGATATTATTCCTTAAAATTACTTAGAAATCCATGAAATCTCATTAATTCCTATCAAATTCTTGAAAATTTAATGTCTTAAACGTAAGTTTGAAGAAAAATTCGATAATATAATAAATTGTCTAATATTTTACATGGATTCATTAAAATCATTACAAACATTTGGAAATTTTGTTAAATCCCTTGAAATTCCTTAAAGTCAGTTGAAATTTCTTAAAATCCCGGAAAATTCAGGATAACTTTCTGCCAGTATATTATAAGGACTGATAAAACAAAATCTAATCGAAGTTCTTTAAAAGCTTAAACCCACTATATTCGTTGAGCTTTTTAAGGAAGAACAAAAGTGCAATACGGATTTGGTTTCTTTGGCAAGAAAAGTTCCCTCGTATTTTCGCCGTAAAATGCTCTCCCATTTTTCAACCGAGCCAAAGATCCGTTCATCCTCTCTACAGTTTTAATTACTTGGCAACGCTATCGCGGTCCACGAGCAATTCTGTATTGCAAGGATGCGGGGAACTTTTCACTGAATTCTTGCCTTTCATCCGAATCAATCGTATGGTACTTCAAAAATGTATGAAAACTGTGACTGGCATTTGGAGAAACTGAATTAATAGTCCACAATTGGAAGAATTTCTCTGGCGGAAGTGGTCTTTTATCAATGCAAATCAGACATCTTCATATATTAGCTCATAAATTTTTAATCGTGAGTGTGGTCATGAGTCAATGTTTAAAAATGTATAGAGCTTATAAATATAGTACTTTGTATTTATATTTTACTTTCATTCGCAGGGTTTGATTCATTAAAATTATATACCTTTAAGACTTTCAAAATATATCCCAACTTTTCAAGAAGAGTCAGTGGATGTCAACGATTTTCTCTCTCAATTTTACATTTATAAAATCTCTTTTCTCTACAGAACATCAAAAACAACAATGGTACAAAATTTAATTTAAAATTCCGGTTGGTTGAATTTTAATTTCAGGACACAATTAAGCAGAATGTTCATCTAAACAAAGAAAATTATAGCAAATGATAATTTGTGAAAATTAATATCAAGTAAAGTTGCAATAAATGGAAATTCGAATAAATAAAAATTTGGAAAATGGTTACATTTTCTTTTTATGATAGATAAAATTTAAGTCGATCTTATACAGTAGAGAATTGTATTTTATATAATGTGAGAAAATCCAATGCGAGTTTAATATTTCTTTGCAACCGAAGAGAATTTAGTTTTCGTTGAATATTCATTCGATTTGAGTGCAATCTTCCTGGCCCGAAATTCCTTACTTTTTATTTCTCGAGGAGCGTTCACGTTATTCATCGTATCTCATGAATATGATAATTAGGACGTAGGTCTAATTATACTAAGTATGTGTCTTGTCCTTAATTGCGTAATTGTTCGCTCTTGTTTAAAAGAAGTCTTAGTAGTTTTTATTACCTGCTACAATCATATATCTCTATATAATATATGTATGTATTTTAAAAACATAATTTATGTATTATTTAATGCAACAGCCAAAATTAGCGTAAGACTTACGCTTTTAGTGATTACTAACAAAAAAATTAAAATACTGTATACATATGTTTGTCAAAAATTTTTCATATCATTTATTATATTTTTAAACTCAATGAAAAATCGTTTGAAATTTCTTAAAGTTTAACAACTTTTCAGGTTCTTTAAAATTTTGCAAAAGTTATATGTATAATAGAACGTAAATAACATAGCATACATGTTAAACTATCATAATTATATTATATCATAATCTTACTAATTCCATTCGTTCGTTTTTTAATTCTTAATTTAAGGTGAATGGCCTACGTTTAGTGAAAAATGTAATATTTATTATTTATCAGATCTCTAAAATTTAAATAAATGTCGAAAAAATCCCTTTAAATTTCTTTACATTACTTAAAATCCCAGGAAACTCGTTAAAACACTTAAAAGGGCCTAGCCGGACAAGTTTGTGAAAAGTGCCCTTAAACCTTATTCAACCGCATTTGGTCCTATGTGTACTATGTGTACCCACGAAGGTACGCCTTTGTAGTATGCCTCTCTGGACCCTTACTGGGGCCTCTATAAAGCTTTCGCTAGGGCCTACAATGGTTGCCCCCCTTAAATTTTTTTTAAATTTTCTATGTCCATACTGATAAAGTCTAGCTGGGTCTAGCAGGGGCTTATGCATTTGCCCCCTTATTATTTGCCACAAAGAATTCTACATCCGATCACTTTTTGAAAATAAGATAAAAAAATCTTCAAGCTTAAAAGGTTAATAGATAAAAGATAATAAATAAAAATATATAAATAAATAATAAATAAGATAAAGATAAAGAAAAGATAAAAAAAATAAATAAAAGAATAAAATTAAATTAAAGATCATTTGAGGAAAGAGTTCTCATTTCTTAACGTACACATAGTATAAGGCTCAACGGCACTTTTCACATACTTGTCCCGGCTAGACACTTGTTGAATATTTTTCAAAATTAGATGTAATCCCTACTTACCTTAAAATTAAAAAAAAAATGTTTATTTTTAGATCAAAAATCGTTTAGTTCCAATTTATTAAGAATTTTATGCTCATAATAAAACATTATATTAACATTTCTTCGTAATTTGTAATAGGGGTGTTTCACTATTTCAGATAAAGTAATTTTTCAGTACATAATTTTAATCTAAACTCAAAGTGGATTTTAAATTTTTTTCTGCTCTGTCGTTCAAGAGAAAAATATTATTAAAAATTGAAGGTGGGAAAACAATTATTCAAAATGGTGTCACGTGTATGTCACGTGACTCAGAGGTTCTCATAATTATTAATATGACGATGTGGCTTTGATAGCTTTAATTATGAAGGTTTTTGTGACAAACAAAAAGTACACTCGACGTTCCCAATATTAACCAAATTCCTTTTCTCAAATGTCACATCAATTGAGCGGCTGAAAGTAAAATGTGGATAAAAATATTTCGTTTGTAGAAGTGGTATAAATATATTTTCAGAGTAAAAATGGGACAAAATGAATTCTCCGAGTAAAAACGGAATAGGGAGAATCAATAAGTGATCGTATTGGCATTCCGTTTTTGCTCGGAGAATTCATTTTGTCCCATTTTTACTCTGAAAAAAATATTTATCCTACTTTTACAAACGAAATATTTTTATCCACATTTTACTTTCAGCCGCTCAAATGTACATGCATATTATACATAAAATAATATTTTCAGCATTTTAAACTGCGCGCCAATAGAAACCAATCAGATGCCGGAACGCAATGCATGCAGGGTGGTATCATGTGAAATTTTAGGTCCATGCTGGTTAATATTGAGAACGGAATGCGATTAATATTGGGATTGTGTTAATATATGGAACGTCGAGTGTATTTTTATATTTAACAATGACAAGAAATTTAAAATTCTATATCAAAGAAGTGAAACATTACTTATAAGGCTATAAGTTATCAAGTGAAATCTTTTGAGAATACTTACGATGTCAGAATTACTCTTAAAATACTCCGGCACCATAAATATATCTACTTTCGGTAGATTTCCGCTACCCAGGTAGAAATTTCTGTACTCCGCCGAAGTTCACCATCGGGGCAGTACTGGCCCAGTACAGTTTGCCAGTACAGATAATCGGTAATTTGCCAGTACTGGCAAAAGTCTAGCTCCACGAATGAAGCAGTACTACTCCGGTAGATAATTGGCAATTCAACCAGTACTGGCAAAAGTTTGGCTCCACGAACGGAGCAGTACTATGCCAATCGTACAAATACAATTTTTTTATTCTTTAATGTCATTATTGAGGTGTTCCTAAATAGTGAGAAACATTAAATACATATAATCATCGTAAAAACAATTTTTAGATGGTTATTTTAAAACACCATGTACAAGTTATCTTTATAAAATCTAAAAATTAAAAACTTTTTACTTATAAGTTCTCAAAGAAAATGTATGTAAGGTATTTATCATAGAAAAATTTTATTTTATTTTTAATGCGAAATTTTGACTATTAAATAAACTTACAACTTTAATATAGAAAATTTTTTCGTAAATAATAATTTTCCAAATTTCAGTTTTCGCAAATACAAACATTTTTTGAAAAATAATTTTTAAAAATTTTAATTGAAGAATTTTTTTAATACAAATATAAATAAAATTTCATGATAAAAATATTTTGTTTTGTAACAGATAAATTTAAAAATGAAAAATTTTTAAATACATCTATTCATAAAATGTGTAAAGCAAAAAATATATGTATCTACATTCCTCGTAATTATCGCTGGTTTTCAGCGAAAGAGCTTAGTTGAGTTTTTGTTCATGAACTCCAAATGATTAAATAGCTCAGGCGGTTAGGGTGTATGTTTAGGATGTTAGGGTCAAGGGGTTCGATCCCAGCGAGTGCAATTTTTCGAACAGTGTTAGCGTGCGATTTATCTATGTAAGTGATCTTGCGTGTGATTCTGTAATTTTAAACATAAATTAAGTGCAGTGCTTATATTAAAAGCAATTCTTTTTTGATAAACAGTAACTACGGCGACTGTAGTAGCCAGTACTCTACCAGTAGTTTGCCAGTAATGTACCAGTACAGAACCAGTACTGGTTTCCAGTACCGCGTCAACACCGAACGCCATTAGTGCCATGCATTACATGCCAGTAATGGCCCAATGCTGGCCCAGTACAAACAACCAGTACTGGTACTCTGGCAATCTGTACTAGGCCAGTAATGGGCTAGTCGCGAATTTCTACCTGGGTATTGGCTTTTACGAAACTCTCATTTGTGGCATTATTTTAAACAATAATTCCTGACTTCTATTTTTGACGTGCACATTACCAAAATAAGACATCGGCAGAGAAAAACATATTTGATAATCACTGAGCCGGTTTACACCGTCGAGTGTAAGTATAGTTACACGCGCGTAGAAGTGTTGGGAGGAGCGAATCTTGCGCCTCGAAGAGAGCAAAAAAAAAAGGGTTGTCATTCAAGCAAAAAAGAAAAACATAACCCAAGAGGTTAAATTCATTTGTTTTTTTAGATTTAACCTCTTTGGTTATGTTTTTCTTTTTTGCTTGAATGACAACCCTTTTTTTTTTGCTCTCTTCGAGGCGCAAGATTCGCTCCTCCCAACACTTCTACGCGCGTGTAACTATACTTACACTCGACGGTGTAAACCGGGTCACTTACGCATAAACTGTAATTAGGTCGAAAATCCAACCCCTTTGACGTCAGAGAAGCCCTCCAATCGGAATCGTGATAGAAAATTGAAATTTCAACATTAAATTACAAATAGTAAACAATATACAAAAATATTTTATGGGCGTTTTTAAAATTAGAATTTTATAAACTATAAGATCCATTCATTGGATAACTGCGATAGCTAACTTTGGAAACATCCCTATTTAAGTGTTTTTTTATTCAAATTACTTGTACACTTGACTTGATTACCTAGTTGAAATTTGTGGATACACTGAGAAATCCGCATTTGTATTTATTGTTAAAAAGCACACTAGATTTTACTATCTATGCTTAGCAATAAGGGGCAAAAAGCAAATTTTAATAATATTTACTAACCTCAATAGTAACGCATAGATGTTTACAGAATTACAAGATATTTTAGAATAAGAACTAAAACTATTGCAGAATTTGTAAACTATATAGTAAAGTGATGCGCACAGACCATGCGCATCGAATTACTAACTGGGTTAGTAAAATATGACTGTTAGAATCACAAAAAAATAAAAACTTTGAAGGGGCCTACTTCACACTATAGCTTACATTAATATTCTAGCCTACACATATTTTATAATATCAAACATTAGAATTTACAATTATATATACATATTATTAAGTTGAGCTGAAATAAAAAAATCGAGTTAAAAGAAATAGAAGATGGTGGGAATTGAAAAAGGGTCTCCGGATTAGCAGTAGGACGATGTTCAATTTACTTATAAGAATATAATAAGATTGGCAATAAAAACGTCCATACGACTGTCTAAATCCGTTGTTCGAAAATCGGCAGACATCGGATACGCTCGGTCCAAGATTTGGCGTTTTCTATTAAATCAGTTAGTAATTTCTGCTACATATTTAGTATATTATATTACTTAAAATACTTATTACTTGTATTCTTTTTGTAGAATGTATTAATTTCTCTAATAATTTTTCCTAAATTGGATTTTACTACAGAAAATAGTAAACTTTGGTATTACTAAATAGGAAATCTTCTTATAAAAATAGTATAACTTATTATTTTTGTATTAAAATATCGAAATTTAAGGTTTTTGCCCCGACTTGCTATCCATATTAGTAATTTTTCTAACATAGAGTTTCTCAGTGTATAATACACAATATATTTTTAAAATCTAAAAGAAATTAACGAATAACAGCAGAGATGTTAGATTGTTACACAGTTTAACGTAATTAATCGTTGCCTAATTAACGTCCTGGAATTGGTTGGTAAAGGCAAGCTAGAGGACGAGGAATGTTGAACGAGGGTACTAGTTTCGCATGGCAAAACGGACAGAGTTTGCGTTACTATTTGATATGCAAATGGGCCTTTGTGATTGTTATTACGAGCGGAATCCTTCTCAACTTGGTGGGAGTAACGTCCTTCTGGAAGCTTCAAGCCAGTTTCGATAGACTTGGCATCGTAATGCTTGAATTCGAGACATTTGAATGATAATAAGACACTTTGACGAGAATGGCCACTGTGAATTTTCAAGCGCACAACCAAGTTAAAGTTCATCAGTGTGTCATTGTACCTATATATTTAATTAATTTCAAAAGCATTTGAAAATGTTTTGAACTATTTATGAAAATTCATTTGCAATTAATATTAGAAGGTATTAACATACATAAATTTCAACTATAAACATTTCGTTTCTGAAGTATACATCAATTTATGTTCCTGCAAACGCAGCATGATATGTTTATAGTATTATATAACCAGATATAACGTATACGTAAATGAGCAAAGCGCCGAAAGCTCTCAGAGCAATAATCCGGTAATTCGTTAATTGATTTATCGCGTACAGTTGGTAACATAAAACTGACAAAATTGCATATAATTTTCATGAATCATATTACAAAACATATCGCATAAAGTAATGCATTTAAATATAGTTTGCAATACGTTTGACATACGATTTGCTTGTTATGGTTATAATTTATCATTCTGGTTAACATCAATGAGATGTTATACAAAACATAAATATTTTTTGTAACATACTTATGAATATAGTGATAATTTTCCAAATTTTTTTTACATTGTGCAACACTGATCTACTTTTAGATCAAAATTTGACACCCTAAAATTTAGTGTGTAACATTTTCTGATAAAAAAACACTAAATGTAGTACGTTTCTTGATATCAAATAGGCTCTGTTGTGCAGAACTTGCCATTAATCTACCACAGTTAGTTAGAACACGCGAACGATACTAGCAAATTGCAGACTAGAGATGATTAATTACCAAGAGTAAATGCAACTAAGGAGAATGAATCTAAATAATGATATATCGTATACTCACTATTAATATTTTTAGTCTGCAATCTTTCTTAGGTGACTTTATCCATAGAGGGAAATTAATGTTCTCATCACCACTTGTTAGAAGAAAGAAAAAAGTTTTCTGAACTTTTTGAATTAGATTTCATTTTAATTCAGTTTATTAATCATTAACATTCAAGTGAAAGAGAAATTTTGTTTATCTTGCATTCTGGGGTGCTTACGATTTTTATAAAAATATGTATGTTTTTATAGTTATTAATTAAATAATTACCATCAGTTTACGGAAAATGTTTTTCACACAGAGAACATTAAAAAGTTACATAGTTACTATTTTATATGACCTCCGATGCAAGAAAGAAATTTAATGTCATCTCTGAATATTTATTCTAGAGTTTGTTTAGTAAAGGTTTTCAATGATTCAAACGTGTATAAAGCTTTTTATAGTTTAGATATTTTTTGAAATACACTCAGAAATTAATTTTAAAGCATAAAAACAAAGTGGATTCGTGCAAAAAGCATGAATTGAGAGGTGAGAGGATTACGTCAAAGGTTGAACTCCATCGCTCTGGCAATCTCACTTGGTGGAAAATTGGCAATGAAAAGTCTATTGCCATGCTACGACTTTCCAGAGAATTGGTGATAAAAGTTTCGTTAACGCGCGATGTGACCAAAAATTAGAAAGAATTCTCGTCGACCTTTGCATGAACTGCAACCGTCAAATTTTTTCTTATTACTGAAGATCATGCCCTTCGAAAGTACGTAAATTAACAAATTTCTAACATAATCTTTCTTTATAATCTTTATATAATGTTTGCGATAGAAAATCCGTTCTTTTATTCTTTCTTATGACTATATAGGTTAAAGTTGCACTTTAGCTTCTGACTCTCCTTCCAACCTGAGATCTTTTACCATTAGTCAATCAAATTATGAAGCTCTTCTCAAGATTACTAAGCACCCTAGGGCGTGCAATCTTCTCGTTGAAAACTACAAGAGTTGTGAGAGACACAAAGGTATGAAACAAGAAGAGAAGAAATTCAGTAAAATGGCGAGTGAGGAGAACAGGTTTTAATACTAAGAACAGGCGTAATAATATTTTCAAGCTTTTTCATCGGGAAAGTATAATACTTTTCATCGTAACTGTACGGGAAATGGGCAGCATTATAGCTAGAAAGCGAAAATTTCTGTCACAATATTACAAAAACAGATTTCAAACTTTAATGCGATTTTATTAAACGTCCTTTCAGGATGTTCTTCACGCCATTGACGTAAATAAATGAAAGTTCCTTTAAGGAATTTCAAACTCTCATTTGTAAGAGAACTCTCGTTTGTATAAGAATGATTTTTTCAGAAATAACACAGTTAAAATTAAGCAAAGTATCTAAGTTTGTAATCAAGTTTTATATTCTAATAATTTCGAAGGATACTATTATTTGAGCAGCAGTTGAAAAAATTCATAGGAAGAGTTACTATGCATAATTTTTCGTTTATATTTTGTTATTTATAAATGAGGTTTCTTGCTCTAAGATAATGTTAGGAAGAAATATAGTAAACAAGACTGAAAAAGACTCACTTGTTGCGTTTTATGATCAGAGCTCTCTCTGATGATAAAAGAGGGAGGAGAGGGGGGGGGGAGTGGTATTGAAAAGTTGACGATGTAGTCCTAAAAGTAATTGTTTACCGGAAATGACGGTTGTCAATTTTCAATAAACCTATCTTCCGATTCTTTTGGTCCCTGCGATCTATCATCCCAATAAATGACGCTATCACTCTTCGGGTTCTAATCTATCTCAACCATTTAACGTTTTCAATGTTGAAATAAAAGCGTCATTCGCTACATGAAAACCATTATTCTAGCGGATATGTTGTCTTTTCTTTATTAAATAATGCAATTTTTTGCAAACACGATGCAGTAACATAATTAAAACGTATTTATAATACTACAGATTTTGGCTCTAAGATTATGAATTATCATGTAATAAATCTTTATCTCGCAAACTGAGATTATTACCTGGAGACATAATTACTTTAAAAATATTCTTCTAGATGTACATGTACGCATCAAAGCGTCCTTTGTGAAGTCTTCAGGCCTTTAAAGTCCACTCTCAACACCATTTTTCTGGTGGTGAGAAGTGAAAAGACTTATGTTTCTTTTTTAACACAAAGCGTCGTCTTCTTTTCTTTCATAAAAAATACTATTTCAACGTCTCTGAAATATAAGTGACAAAAGTACGACGTGGTGTAAAAAGTTAATGACCGACATCAATGCACTCTCGAGGTGCATGCTTATAAAATATAAAACCTTGGATGAAAGAAGGAATGGCTGATTTTACTAGATATGTAGTCACATGTTTCCGCACCTGTTATATTTATATTCAAAGTACGAGTATTTATATCAACGGGTAGTTTGAATAAAAAGCTATAGTTTGTGAATTCACTTTGAAATGTATATATACTCATCTACCGATCCACGGACGGTATATGTATATTTAGACTCTAAGATTCGCTAATTCCTGTACTACGCAGGCTACGCATTACGGCATGGCACTGACTTTTCGAGCGCAGCACGCTCGGCACTTCCATGTAGATTCTCAAGGGACACTCGGGGAGGACGCAGAATCAGCCAAGCGTCAAAAGTGACGTGGATCGGAGTGCTCTTAATCGGTAGATGAGTGTAGGTAAATCTGTATATAAATGTATACTATTAGGAATGCTCTAAGCACCAAAGACAATAACCAACTTTCAACGGGTTTCAATAAACGACTCGAACTGCTCCATCGATGAAGGTGAACACTTCAAATATATCATATACATTAAATTTACGCTTCTTCTGTCTTCTTTTTTTCTCGTGCTCCTCTTTTTTTCAGATCCACCAATAGGCGATCTGCTTTGACATTAAATTAACTAACCCAAGCAAATCACACAGAGTTACGGAATCGATCTTTGAGTTCGAGATACTCAGAACGCGAGTATGTGTGGTACCGCGAGAGTATCGACTTTGGTAACGCTTCTATCAAACACAAGCAAATAACACACAAAATGAAAGTGTCCGCTACACACGCGCATTAGCCACACTTTCATAAACTTGCAATAACTTGCGATACGATACGAAAATTATCAAATAGACATTTCTCATATAGGATTCATAGACACTCTGTAAGTAAAAGCACTTACAAAGCAGAGAACTTTTCGTCATATCGATTAGGCACTCGAAAGACGGAACGCCGCGTAATCGGGATAAAGTCAATAATCCATGATCCGCTCAACTCTAGTTACTATATATTCCTCCACACATAATTGGGATCAGTGCTTATCTACTCGCGCACACACCGCTTACAGTCACCCTGCTTAGCACTATCAAAATACGCGAGCACATACTTAACGATTTCAAAAGCTTTCAATGAAAGCTTCAAGATTCGTTCAAAAGCTTTCACAAACCTGTACTACAATGAACAGCTTTCTAACTTCTCCTCCTATTCCCATCCTGAGTACATCGTTTTCGTTTTCACTCGTTGTTTGTTCGACTCCATCAATCGAGGAGGTGCTATACCTTAACTCTTAGGAACAAGTATAGTGAATCACTTGACTTAAAAAGATGCTAAACGTGGAAGTATCTTTCTCCTTTCGCTTAAATGCATTGAAAAATCGACCGCTTGACGCTTGAGACGTGCTTTGGAAACCAATATGCTATATCTTATCCGGTATTTTATGTAGCAATGGAAATTATAGTGATTTTTTACCAGACTCAGGATGTCTATTAAGTTTTGCCGACAAAATTCCTGGACAATTCCCGGACATTTCCCGCATATTTCCCACTTGTAATTGTAAGGTGCCTCTTACGATATAATCATCATATAATGTATAGTGGGTTGCGACATATGTAATTTCCTCGATTGCAATATTAAAATTGATTTAAAAACTATTTTTTCTTATTTATTTTTTAAGAATTTCAATTTTAAGGAAGAAAAATGTAGCACAGTTGTGTGGGATTAATATGGAGTTTTTAGAATAATGCAAAAGGCTTAATATACAAATATATTTATTGAACAGTTATGTTTAAAAGAAAGGTAATTATAATTTGAGTGTTCCGTCTTTCATCTTAACAGTATGACCGCCTTTCGAACACTGATTAATCGCATTTAGTTACCATGCCGAGAATTCGTCTCTGCTGGTGTCCAGCGTTCGACGTTCGGTGAAAGTTATGTTTACGGCAACTCACAAATCTAACTAGTTTCTAAGAAGATATTTTATATATAAGACATTTGATAGCAGAAACCTGATACTACAGTTGTGTTGAAAAGAATGTGTAAAAAATAACTTAACATCTGTCATTGACAGAGTATCTATTGTTATATACGCTATCTGCGAATTAAGAAAAAACGAAGTATTTTCACTTCTGAAAAATATTTTCGTTTTCTAGACAATGTAGACACTTCGTTGGAATTTTCCAAACTCGACAAGCGAAACCTGACCTGCAAGCCCCATAAAAAAGGGTCCTCATACTTGCCGACCATACTTGACCTTTCGCTTTCACACATATAGTCACTATCACTCTTGCATTTACAGGGTAGTCTAGGCCAAAAATTTCCCATGTGAAAAGAAATTTTTTAAATCTTCCAGAACATTCTAGAAGATTTCAGGGGAAGTACCCCTTCCACGAAGTCCTCGTCGGGGTGTAAGGTCTATAAAAGGACGCGTTTGGTGGAGCCTAGAGTGGAGTAGTCCGGGAGACGTCGGCGAAGTCGCATCTCACTTAGGCAAAACACCAACTGACGTGTTTCCTGTACCAGTTAGGAAGAATATACTACACTTAGAACTTTACTCTGGACTATACGCTCACTCAAATCCACAAACACCTTTCAGCAAGTTTCCAGCGAGAGGTTTCCCATTGCAATCTAGCCCTTTTTCATGTGAAGAATTGAAGATTCTCTTCATATATTCCAATCATCTACGTGAGGATTTTCCTCAGTGTTCACTAAATGTTATCCTAGGAGAAGATGTCGTGGGAACTACGACGTCGGACGAAGGAAAGCGAGCACTTTAACACTACACTGGAATCGCGATTCCGAGCCACCCGATTATTGTCTTCCGTATAACTTGGATTAGCCAGCGCTCTTAAACGAGGTTCCCTGCGCAAGCTGTACGCGCAGTGCATGTTGGCTTCCCGCTGGAGAAATTCTGCAATTTGCGGTAATCTGGCGCGCGCTTCAAAATTAAATTAACTTAATTCGATTTTGAATTGCGCGCGTAAAATTTTAACCAATTGGAGAAATTCTCCTGCGGTAAGCCAAAATAATGCGCGCACAGGGAGCTCCGTTTGAGAGTACTAAAGTTTGCTCCCAAACATAGGCAAACAACAAGATCTACAGACAGTAGGAACATTCGTAAAAACATGTTTTTGGGGTTGAAAGTTACAAAACGTGGATATTTGACAAAAAATTGAGGGGGTCCAATTTTACACAAATCTAATAGTTATTAATAATTATTAATAATTATTGATTATTTCTCGTATTTGTCTCACATCCAACACTCGCCAGGAAAACTTCCGAAATAAAATTGCGAATATCATAAAATCCAAAGTCAGAAATTTTTCAGTGTTGAGATTTTTCGAGATTTTTTCAGTTTTTCCCAATACGAAGGTGAATAAACTTCAAGGGATATGAATTTGTTGAATTTAGGGTAGATGAAAGAATTTAAAGGGATGGAACAATGCTGTGAAATCCCGAGCGTAAAGTTTATAATCCGGAATATTTACATATCTATAAAATAGGTAAATTTGAAACCGCGAGCGGAAATATGTCAGTAGTTTTCAATCTGAGTAAGTGCAGATCGTCCTTTTACGATTACTGTGCATGGAAATATATATCTGTTGGCGAAACCGCCGCAAAATGAAGGACGATAAGAAGGAGTTTTGCCGAATATATATATATATATATATATATATTCGATACCCCCGAGCATATTTGACGTATCTGTAGCGAGTGCATACACTCTGAAGTATCTTTCTGATGTGTTGAACAAGTGTAGTATCTCTTCATCCAATCTGTAGTAACTCGTTTTTTTATCGGAATTGAATTTCTCTTATTGCTTAATAAAGTGAAGTGTAGAGAATCTTATATTATTACTAATTTTTTTTTTCAATTTCTTATACTTTGAACAACGTAATAGAAAATTCAGAAGATTTGAATTTCGATACCGATTTCCGTTCTCTAGTAGTTAGAGAACCTCAAAGTAGAGTTTTGAAAATACTTTTCCTCTCCACTGAGTATTTATATAACCCGAATTGGACGTTACCACAGAAGCGGCTAGAATTTGAACTGTAGACATATTTCATGAAAATAAATTTTACAAAAATTTCGTGATTTTGTATAATACTGACATTGAATGTGAACATATGTATTTTATTATCAGTTGTCATTTTCGTGTGTTTACCATTTTGCGATATAATCACTGAGTTGTTTTGTACTATAGACATATTTAAAACTTTCCGCGTCACCCGCGATTATCGATATACGACGCATCTGTATTTGACCAATCATCGTACGTATTTTAGAACTTCCGATTCCGGTTATATAGCACCAATCAAAATCGGAGGAAAGTTGTCTCAACTCTGCCTTGATGATTTCTAACTGTATTAACTGGTGCACATTACGTGTGTGAAGTGAGCACAATAGTATCATTTGATCAGCGTACATTTGTTTCCGCAGAATTCTGCGCTTTCTGCGGTACAAGGAAGATGCAATAGAGATGAGAAATTTCGTGGCGGTTAGACAGATAGAATAAAGAAACAAATGTACGCTGTATAATATAATTATTTTTGAAATATCAAAATAATAATGAATCTTTATGGAATAATATTCATCTTGTAACGTGATATTGCATACACGTACCAAATTAACTATAAACTACTAAATTCTATAAATTCAAATTGGAATCTAAAGTCGAGCACGAAATCACATTCTATAGAAATTTGGATGGCATTTTGCCATATTGACCAATTGAAGTGGATTCTATCAACTAACTCCGAAATTCAACCAAAGATTAGGACATCTTTATAAATTGGAATTTATTATTAATTCCAAAACTTGTTTTACTGTCTGTTTAACAACCGGTGCAAGCCGAGCGTGTCCGAGTCAGTCCAAGCAGAAATGTCCGAACTAGTATATTCAAGTGTATTAGTTCGACGCAAAGTCGCCACTGTCTGCTGTTTTCTAAAAATTTCTTATCGTTAGCCTCATTATTATTTTTTTCTTTTTAACTGGAATACGTTTAATTTACGATGAGGTAAGCAGATTTAAAAACTTTTGATAATTTCGTAATTTAAAACTTGCAAGTTCAAAAGTTTATTTTGTTTTGGTTTTTTATTAATTCGCATTGATTTTAATTATATATTTATTGAATTCCGTTAAATTGTTTAAAGTGAAGAGTCCTCGGATGATAATTATTGGACTATCAATTAATGGAATTCATAAAACGTGGACGGAGACTTGTTCAGAGAAAATTGGATATTATCCGAGTTCGACTATAATTAAAAAAATATAATTTATTTGAATATATAACTGTTTTTCATTGATTATAAAACAACTGTTTCGTCAACAAAATTAAAAAAATGCCTTATCAGGGCAATAGAATGGTAAACTTTTGTAGGGCCATCGTGGGGCTTACGGGGGTTATATATGCCCGGTAAGAAGGCTTGAATAGAATAGGATTGAAAATTGCAATTCATGTCAATACCTGATTTTCCCTTCGCTCTCTTAAACCAAAAACAGTATTAGAAAGAAGCAACTGCTATCCTTACTAATAGACTTTGAAAAATATAATTCTAATTTTTATACAATTTACTGACAATAATTAATGAATATTTATTATTAAGTACTATGTATTAAAGTAATGTGAAAATTTATTTCATCTAATTTCATTAAAATTTTCCATTTATTTAAGTTAACTAATGCTTCAACAATGTACACATTATTTTTTTAGCAAGTTATCATAAAACCTATTACATTCAATTCAGTTTTACCATTTTGAATTGAAGATAATACATTTCATATAAAATCAATTCAGATTTCTTGAATTGAAATCTTACCATTCTCCGCAGTCCAAACTTGAATTCACTTTAATAGACCCTTCCTAACTTGAATTCAAAATCCGATAATTCAGAAAATTCCATTCGTCTATGAATTAGACTGAATTAAACACACTTTATATCTAACCTTCTTTATGGAATAGGAAAGAGGGTCATTGGCGCTACGTGAATAGCCGAGAATTACATTTCTGAGATCACCTATTACTTTTTTGTACATTGAAGCCTGAAGGGAAAATCAGGTATTAAAAATAATAGGATTATCTCTAATTTTACGCTGAAATCTTAAATTTTTAATTCTATTCAATTCAAGCCTTCTTACCGGGTGGACCCTACAGAGAGCCTACCTTGACCCTACAGAAGGCCATTTTATTGGCCCTTCGTTGTCAGCCTACATTGGACCTTCGTAGCCGAGCATGTCAAAACTATGTTGACCCTTAATAATTTGCCTACGTGGCAAACCACGTGGGGTCCCATGAGGATCAACTTAAAATTTGAACACTCATCTTAAATTTTTATGAGGTATTCTCAAAACTATAACGAATATTTTAATCCTTGAAAAAAAGATTTTTTAAGATGTCCATTTTCTGTAAATGCCATTTATTTACAACAATTGCATATTTCATAAACAAAAAACAAGAATTAATTTTTCATTCCTCGCTTTTTGCAAAGTGTAGATAATCGTCAACCTTACCTGAAAATTTCATTGTTTTATAGGAAGTAGTTTACGAACTGGAAGATTAAAAAAAATACTTAATTTTTTCTACTTCAGACGTTCAAACACTTGTAACTTGAAGAGTTTGCATATCATATTGAAATAAAAAAAATACGTGGCTATTTGTTTTGTTTTTTTTTATCTAAAACACGAAAAAAAATATTCCAGGCAATTTTATTTTTCTATTGTAAATAAGGTAATGGACCCGATACTCGAACAGTACCCGATAGTCGAACAGTGTCAGAGTTATTTAATTTTAAAAAATGATATACATTTTTATCGTTTTCACAAAAAATTTTATAAAATACTTTAATATTTTAAGTTATTATTTAAAATGTAAAAAAAAAGAAAAAGTGGTATCATCGTTTAGAAAAAAATCTGCCCGCTTACGCGGGCACATTCTCATGCACACGTCGCGCTCCGTGTTGCGCGCTTCGCGCGCTGGCACCTATTTCTTTTTTTAAATAACTATAAAATGGAATGGAATGCAAACGAAAACTAATTTACTTAAGGTTCTATCGACCTTAAGGAACACATTCTCATCAGGGCACTCGCGCTTTGCACTCGATATTTCATTTAAACCTCGCGCTCGGCTTTTTTTAACAATTTTTGTCATGATTAAAACGAAAACTACTCATCCTGTAGAAAAATGGTTCAAGGGAACTTGTAGATCTTTTTAAGGTCAATAATTTGTGTTTCTTATCATTTTCTCTGTATCTCGCGTTATTTGGCTCAAAATTTGAATTTTAGATTTTTTAAGGAAATTCAAAAAGTTATTATGCCTATCCTATAGAGTGTTCAAAAAGAAAAATTTTTCATCTTTAGACTTTTTTTCATATTGTGCGATGTTTGGATTCTAATTCAAGTTTTATTTCATTTTTTTGGATTTTCAAAATATTATAAGTCTTTCAATTTTTTCTTTATCCAAAAAAGTCATTAAGAAAAATTATTCGACTTTTTGAGTACTATGAACATCCGTCATTAGAATTTCTAAATTAAAAAAAAGTGGTTTCAAAAATTTTCAAAATGCTCCAACATTTTAAATTTTTACGCAAAATGGCTGGCCAACGAAATTGACCTTCATTTTAGGACACTAAAAGAGTATACCAAAGGACATCCAATCGGCCAATTCTTTCGAAAATTATCGTGCTAACAAACTAAAATCTACAGACAGACAGACAGACACATTCGTAAAAACATGTTTTTCGGGTTCAGGGGGTCCCAAAACGTGGACATTTGATAAAAACTGTGGAGGGGTCAAATTTGACACAAATCTAATACATTCTCTCTGAGGAGAATGTAAAAATAAAAGTTCGTGGCAATTCGAGGAATCACTTGTTTGGGTATAACGTCTCATTTTATGTTACGTAACCTTAGACCGAACACTGTAGCAGTTTTACAATAAAAGTTGAATATTATCACGGCAATTGTTGGTATCTTTTTGTCCTATGTTTGTCGCGGTAATTTTCAATAGATTTTTAAAAAATAAGGTATTGACAACATATAATTATAATTTTTTTTTCTCAAAGTACATGTGCACAACTGAACATTACATTTATCTAATACCATTTTTAAAGTATGTATAATGAAATTTACACATAGGTTTTCATTAATTTTTTTAGAAATTGTTGGTTCAAATTCTAACTTTAAAATACGATAAGTAAATAACTTATCATTCCTAACCTCTTTCTAATTCAGATTGCACTGTTCGCCTACTGGGTCCTTGTCTGTTTGACAACTGCTCCCAGGGGCAAAAACGCGTTCGACTACTGCTTCTTATGAGTCAATCTTTAAATATATATATTTTTTAAGTTAATGTTTAAAAAATCTATATTTTCTTGTTTAAATAGTTCAAAGAATGTTTATATTTACAACTAAAAAAAACTTGATACGTTTTTTCCGAATTTAAATACTTTAAAAATGCTTTTAAATGGGCAAGAGTTGACACTAAGCCGTTCAGTCTTCGAGTATCGGGTCCACTACCTTATGATATAGAATCACCCATATGCAGATTGCAGAAAGTTCAAATGTGTCAAAGGCACTTCAACCCAAGAAAACATATATTGATTCGGAAAACATATCGAGAGAGCACGTTCGATATTAAAGTGTGAGTGAAAAGCCGGCGGAAAAACCATATCAAACAGGTGTCATAAAGAAAAGATGTGGGTGCTCCTAGTGGAAGTAGCCCCCAAATATTCCTAGAGGTCAAAGCGGAACGTGACGAGCAAACTAGCTGGGAAAAGTCCTCTTCCCGTCATTTTTTCTGGTGTACGTCGCTTCCATCCTCTCATGGACCTCCGAATTCCCTTCATCCCTTCATTTTATATATTTAGTAACTGTATTACAGTAAGTTACGAGTTTAGGGTACGTGAGAGTTTCATTCTTACCCTTTTAAATTCATTTTAAGTTTTCTTTAACGCTTCTTCGGTATCTGAAGCTTGAAACGTGTTTCGAAATTTCTCAATGTATTGGCAAGTTTTCTTTTACCAGAAGAAGATCATTATCTTTATCAGCAAGATCTTTTCACTATTTCTCCTTTTAAAGAAAATGTTATAGAAAATATTAATAAAATTACCAATGCAGAGTTGTCTATTAACCGAGAAAGTCAAGAAATAACCGAGAATTAAAATGAAGTCGTGGAAATGACCTGAAAATTGGGAATCAACCGGAAATTTGATGGGAGAAAATTAATAGAAATCCTGTAATGACTTTCACAAGGAAAATTCATGAAACATTTGAAATCAATAAATTTCTCATTCTTTAATAAAGATATAAAGTAACATTTTCTCGAGTTTGCAGAACTTTTAGAAAAGTTCTTGGAAGGGTCTTATTCACAACACATTATAAGTGTAAGATTTCCTCAGAAAGTTTTCTAACTGTGCACTATATACTTTTTAAAGTAGACACCTGAATGGGGTGAAAAATTTTATGGAAATTGTCGTCAATACTTTTTAGACATAAGTTAGGAATGTAGGATCTGAAGAAACTTCTAACTATATACTTTATTTCTCCTAAAGTTCAGTAAAAAAAATTTACTACAAATATAAAAAGAAAATCCTGTGTCATTTATTATAAAAGTAAAATTATCTTTGCAAATTGCTGCGTAAATTATTCGGTCTGATATAGGTTTCAAAATCACTGAAGCGAGAATGACGACTGTTTTTTATGGTTCAGACTCTCCTGAGAAATACGTGTCGTGACTACAGCACCTTTTTCTTAGTAGTAAGGTTTCCTCGAAGGTCTCTCTAACGGATGTAAAAATGTTTCACTTTAATTTGAAAGTTGTGCTTGAAATGGGTTGAAAATTATTCTTAAACTCTGCTCACGTAATATTATGGAATATTGCAAGAGGAATTAAACTTGAGCAGGAATATTATACCAGAAAAGCACGAGATTGCAGAGCATCGATATGATAAATTGAATTTTCAGCAAAATTCGACAAGGCTCTCAAAAGATAATTTCTCAATAATATTTTCATGCTCATTTTGTTCGGCTGAATATATATCGATGTAATACATTGTGTCAGAGTGTAAGCATAAAGCAGAAATGCAATTATAGTGTGACATACTTTTTTATTACTTTCATTAAAAGCAATAGATAGAGAAGTAAAGATAATTTGTAGATTTATATATAATATATATAAAGATTAATACTCGTTTCCTTCAAAGAAATATCTACATTTATGACTAAAAATAAACACGCATTGAACTGTAGAAATATATCACCAATGTAGTGATGTCTTTGAATAACAAAATGAGACTTTGGCCTTTCAACAATATTTAGTTCACTCAAGTAAAAATTTTTTCTACAAAAAAAATATGACATTTATTTACTTTAACATACCTCCATTCTTTTATATCATTCGAAAGCAATTTTCTTTGATGTTTTCCGTAATTATTCTTGGAGAAATTGAAAATACTCTTTGATGAATATTAGATTCACACATGTACATATAGAATATTAGAATTTATAAAATGAATATTAGATTTATAAAATATATCAATTATTACTTATAAAACTAGAAACTATATGATCCGCGTGCTCTGCGCGCAATTAATTTCTCATTTCTGGGGTGCGATTCTGTAATTTCACTTTCACTTTCACCTCACTTCACGTCGTGAATTGAGGTGAATGTGAAAGTGAAATTACATAATCGCACCCCTAATACACCCTTAATACAACTTTTTCTAAAAAGATTCAGAGAATTATAAACCATTTCAAATAAAATTACACAGAATAGGTATTTCCAGTTCTAATCTCTAAAAAAACTCAATAATAAATTGATGATATAAAATTGTGATATACTATTGCCTCTAAGGTTGATTTTTTTAAAGCCTGTATCAGCGGAGTCTCATTCTCACAATTGACGGGACCTTACTTCAACTTACCTAACCTAACCTAGACTCACCTAATCTAACCTAATCTGACCTATAATGACCTACTCTGACCTAATCTGCTTGACGGCATGCCGAAGAAATGGACTAAATGTCTTCAATTTGATTGCTTTCCACTACTATATCGAGTACTTTTCTCTTCAAAGGATCGATGCAAAGGTTTTCGTCTCCGTTTCTTCCCCTTCACAACCTTTTTAGCATTTTACGCTTGTGCCTGAAAAGCGAAACGCTTTGCATCGATCCTTTGAAGAGAAAAGTACTCGATATAGTAGTGGAAAGCAATCAAATTGAAGACATTTAGTCCATTTCTTCGACATGCCGTCAACAAGATTAGGTCAGATTAGTTCAGATTGGGTCAGGTTAGGTGAGTCTAGGTTAGGTTAGGTAAGTTGAAGTAAGGTCCCGTCAATTGTGAAAATAAGACTCCACTAATACAGGCTTTAAAAAAAAATCAGCCTTAGAAGCAGTATATCACAATTTTATATCAATTTATAGAGTTTTTGTTAGAGATTAGTGTTAAAGGACAACGTCAGGAATCAATTCTGACAGCTAATTCGAATTCAGTGCATCGAAAAACATCAGAATTAATATGCCTTATCCCCAGAACTGGAAATACCTACTTTTTCAAGTTTATGGAGATTAGGGCGAAACGCTGACGTGTAGGGCAAATTCTGATTTCAGATTCGGATTCAGCGCGTCAAAATACATAGGAAGACATAGGTCGCATCCCCAGATCACGACACTTTTTTTTTGTGAGGCTGTGTTATTTAAAAATTTTTTAATAGATTTCAAAAGTATATAAAATAATTTAAAAATTTTTGAAATATGAAAACATGTAATTTCTTATCGATTTTCATCACTTGATATTACTTAAAATAAATTACTTAGAATCATTTGAAGTCCTATTAAATCTCATTAATTTTAATGAATTTTAAAGGACATATCGTAGAATATTATTCGTAGAATTTTAAGGAATTCACAAAAGTTAAGATTGTCAGAAACTTATCCAAATTTCGAAAATCTACGACAAGATTTCAAATCCCGGAAACCTGTTTAAATCCCTTAGAATTCGACGAAAATCTTCGAAATCGTTTAAAATTCGTGAAAATCTCTTAAAATTGTCATAAACTTCTTAAAATTTTTTCAAATTCTATGATAAAAATTCAAATCCCTTTTATATCCTTGAAAATTAGAAATATCATAAAAATCCATGAAATCCTTTAAAATTCTCAAAAATCTCCTGAAATCACTGAAAATTATTAGAAATCTCATAAAATTCCTTGGAATTCCAGGGTAACATTTAATATTCCCTAAAAACCCAGAAAACTCTTACAAACCTTTTGAAATTTTTTTAAATTTCACGAAAACCTTAGAAATCGCTGAAAATCGTGGAAATCTTTTTAAATTCTTGGAAACCTTAAAATTTCTCAAAATGTCAATACATTTAGAATCCCGTTTAAATTGCTAAGAATTTTTAAAAGTCTCTTAAAATTGTAAAAATTCCTTTAAAATTTCATAAAATATCCTACAATCATTTAAAATCCTAAAACTCTTTTGAATTTCGTATAAGAAATAATATAATTTGTTTGTCAAATTATTTTAAAATTTCTAGAAACCTCTTGAAATTACTTCCTAAAAAAGTGGATTCTCTCTAAAAATGGCTCCATAATCTCGCATACATTATAGTGTCAAATCTGATTGGCTTTGAAAGGAGTTGACGTTGTAAAAAGAAAAAGAAAAGTATTAGTCCTCTAATATGTTTTAAAAATTTTTATGGAATTTGATGTAATCAAAGATATTTTTATCTTGATATTAATATGCTATATTATACATATAATACATATAATATAATATGAATATTATAATATAATTTTATTTAATATGAAACAAAATATATTAATATCTTCAAATGTGTCTTAATATCAAATTGAAATAGTGTTTATTTCAGTGCAGGTAGACTGAGGACCAACGGATTTGACGCTGTGCAAAATTATATACATTTATAGTTAGTTGATTTAAATATAAGCGCTGTAAAATTCCCGCTTAATTTTCATCATTGGTCAGCTATATAATTTTGCACTTCGCCGAATCTGCTGGTGTACAATCTACCAGCACTGAGGTTTATATATATAACGCCCTAAAATTGTTGAATTACAAATTGGAATATATAATGTTGTATTACTTTTGTATTTGAATATTATTAATTGTATGCACACAATTTTTTCCGCGCGCTATAGTGCGCGTATAATATTTTGCTATTTCTCAATACTTTACAGATTCTAACTTCAAAGACAGTCTTATAGTGCAAGGGTTACCTTCCCGCAAAGTCTTTCAATGAAATGTTCTAACAGTTTGTCTGGAATCTCTTATAGCATTAAAGTGAAAATTAAATTCACACGCGAGTGTCAGAGGGTGTTCGCTCTTTGGTGTCGAAAACAGGGCGAAGCTCCATCAAAGCCAGCATATTTGCCGAAAGGATTTGAGAAAGACGAACTCGCAAAATATAGAATTGCCTATCTAGGTAGTTCAAATGGAGATTTACGAATATCCCTTCGCAAACAAGAAAGACCAAGAATCTCACCCCTAAGGTAAAAATAAGGATGGAACTCCAGTTTTATTCCATGCTATAAAACTTTCAATTGAGAAACGTCGTGTGAAACTAATTCAATGAATTTTTTTCATACTATCAATTATGATCTGCGCGCTCTGCGCGCGATTAATTTCTCGTTTTTGCACACCTTTTGCTAGTATATAAAATAATTGAGAAATTTATAATTTTTAAAATATAGAAACTTGCAATCCCTTGTCTAATTTCAGAAATCTCCATAAGTTTTGTAAGATTCTTTAAAATTCCTTTAAATTTTATAAAATCATTTTATATTTCTTGATCTATCCCTTAAATTCTGTAATCTTTTGTTATAGCTCTTAACATTACTTAAAATACCATACAATATCTTAAAATGGTGAATTTCATATAAATTTCGTAAAATAATTTAATACTACTTAATGTTTTTTGACGTTTCATCAAATTCCACAAACTATCGTTATTATAACCCATAAAATTACTTAAAATCCCATGAAATCTTATGAAATACCTTGAAATAATGAAAATCCAATGAAATATCGTAATATTTCTGGAAATTACTTAAAATTCCACAAAATATATAGTGACATCCCTAATATTATCTAGGCGTGCCATTGTGAGCACATATGCTCATCACAATATGCGCGCTTTCATTCGTTTATATACTTTTATTTAAAGTTCTATTCTAAAGATTCTATCGACCTTAAGGACCACATTTTCATCATAGACATTCATAAGTTAGAAAATGAATTATTAAAAAAATAATCGTATTAATCACCGTATTAAAAAATGTTCAAGGGAGAATTTGTAGATCTTTTAAAGACCAATAATTATGTTCTTATAATTTTCTCTATCTCACGCATTATTTGGCTCAAAATTTGAATTTTCGATTTTTCAAGAAAATTAAAAAAATTGTTACGTGAGTTCTGTAGAGCGTTCAAAAATATATATTTTTCATCCTTTGACTCTTTTTCATATCGTCCGTTATTCGGCTTTAAATTAAATTTTTTTTCAAATTTTAGAAATGCTCTAACTTTTTTAATTTTCATCAAAAATGGCTGGCCAACGAACTCGGATTTCATTTTAAGACACTAAATGAGTATACCAAAGGCCAATTCAATCGGTTAATTCCTGCGAAAGTAATCTTGAACGAAAGATACACACACACACACACACACACACACACACACACACACACACCCTACCTAATGGTGTTCCCGCGTTGACGTCGCGGTAGGGCTTGATCTCTCCTCTAGTGACTTCGGTGGCTATGCTGGCGGTAGCGTAGCTACTGGTAGGGCCTCCCAAGCCAGACAGGCAAAGAACGAAGAGGAAAGGGACTAAGAGGAACATCTACGGTCAACAACACCACCTGACCGCCATGAAGATTGTTCTCCGCTGTAACACACTGGGAGTGCTTACGCTCTGCATCGATTTTTTCCGTCGGTGCGAGTTGCGGCTGATGTGAGCTTGCTCTGCCGAGGTGTACGTTGCAGCGAAAGATCTGGAGCCAGCCACTTCGGGCCCTGATCAGGAAGTACGCAGTGAATGTAGAGATCGGAATCTGCATCGCTCCGAGCGGGTCCAGTCCGTCCGTGTATTCCGGGACTGGCTAAGTGTCGACTAGGCCTCAGGGAACTGGGGTAGAAGTTTTATCTTCGAGGGTATACCCGTTCCTAGTCTTGGCAACTCGCTCCACTCCGTACGATGCGCTGGTGACAACATGTTATGGATAAAATAATGGAAAATAACAGGAGCGAAATTAGGCATCATGCCCAAAAAGCAGCGCTAGTAGAAAGCGCTGAAATGAAGAGAACGCGAGCGCTAGAGTGTCTCGAAAAGTTGACCAACGAGCTTCATAAGCTCGTACAATCGAAGGTCAACATACATAAGGAGATAAAGGCGCAAGCAACTGGTGTTATGTCTGCCCTCCGAAGTTTTAAAAAACTAGATGAGGAATGGCAGGAAATTCATAAGCGATCCCTCCGTCGTATACCAGGAAAAATTAACGCGCCACCACTGTCGGCTGAGCAGACCGACGACACAGTGGAAGGTGTCGACACCGGAGCCGAAGGTGACCGTGAATCGGTCGCTGGAGACGACGATGAAACCGGTAGCAAGTCTAAGAAGAGGAAAGATCGAACCTCTCCGGACCCAACAGTCGGCCAAGTCACAAAGAAGAAGGATGTGAAGAAAAGCCCTCCGCAAGGAAAACCAGTGCAGAGCGACGAACATAAAAAGGCGTCTACATGGCAGATGGTGCAGTCCAGAAAAGAAAAGAAAAGGGAAAGAGAAGAGCAGCTCCCAAAGCAACCGCCAAAGGAGACCCGGCCTGAACCGAAGCGGAAACAACCGCGTAAATGGATCAGACCGGATGCATTGATCATCCGCCCAGCTGAGAAGGCCAAGTACGCCGAGATATTGCGTCGGATAAAGCAAGCCGTCCCCGATGAACAGGTCCGTACAACTGTGGACAAGATCCACAAGACAATGACCGGGGACATGCTGATCACGCTATCAAGGAAGAGTGCAGACAAAGGTCAAGCTTTGCAAAAGACCATCATGGACATTCTGCAAGAAGACGCAAAAGTAATCTGCAAAGGGCCACAGGAGACTGTCGAGATTCGAGATGTCGATGATGACACGACAAAGGAGGACATTCAGACAGCCTTGAAAATGGGAGCAGGAGAAACCTGCGAGATACCACTAGAGGCAATTAAGATCCGTAAGG